>CAUYRH010166743.1:0-28151 GCA_963574655.1 Perodicticus potto | reverse complement strand
TCTTGATGTTTCTTTGAAAAACTAAGAGACGGAATTTAAAGAAATACTTCCAGCTTCTCACAAAGGCAATTCTCCAGGAATTCTGAATCCCACTGCGTGTGTCCTCCAAACAACAGTGGAAACGTTCTTAGAGCATCCGGGCGCCGCAGGCCAGCCCCATGGAGAAGCTGGAAAGCCGGAGCCACAGGAGCACTCTGCTGCCCCTGCTGCACCCTGCAGCGCCTGGCTCCTGCCTGCAGGAGACGCCGGCCCAAGGCGGTGCCAGAGGCCAGGGCGGCGACTTCAGGGTCTGACCTCCACATTTTCAATGTCAATAGAAAATGGGTTATGGAAAAGCTGTATGTCCTGTTCATGGAGATGAAGCTCTTTAAATCTAAATTGGAACTCCTTTTGCAACTTTTCCAGTGAATCCACACATGTTTTTTTGGGGAATGCAACCAGTGGTTTTTCTGCTAACAGATTTTGCGGCCCGGGATGAGTCCGCTGCTAAACAGGACAGGTAGTGGAGGCAAAAACACCCGGCGGGCCAAATAAACGTCCTCGGCGGGCCGCATGTGGCCCACGGGCCGTAGTTTGAGGACCCCTGCTCTAGAGTATACTGGGACTATAGGCTCCCACCTCAACACATGGTTAGTTTTTCTATTTTTATTTATTTTTATTTTTTTAGAGACAGAGTCTCACTATGCCACCCTCGGTAGAGTATCATGGCATCACAGCAACCTCAAACTCTTGGGCTTAGGCAATTCTCTTGCCTCAGCCTCCCAAGTAGCTGGGACTACAGATGCCGGCGACAATGCCCAGCTATTTTTTTGCTGCAGTTGTCATTGTTTAGCTGGCCCAGGCCAGGTTCGAACCCACCAGCCTCAGCGTATATGTCTGGCACTGTAACCACTGTATTACGGGCACTGAGCTAGTTTTTCCTATTTGTAGTAGAGACTAGGTCTTGGTCTTGCTAAGGCTGGTCTTGAACTGAGCTCAAGCAATCCACCACCCTTGGCCTCCCAGAGTGTTAGGATTTCAGTCATGAGCCACCGCACTTTGCTAGTATCAGCTCATTTTTAACAATGAACCCCTTGTTGGAAGAAGCATGGTTTTAGAAACCCTGAATGACAGCAACTATAATGAGAAAATAAAAGACCAAACAGATAAACCCCAAAGGGGTTTAGGCTGTGAGCTATGAAAACAGCCCTCTTCCACCCCTGATGGTATGCAATTTAGGAACACGCCCGTATAAGAAACAGACACATTAAAGTATGATTAGAATACTTCAATTTTAAACTTCCCAGTGTAAGAATTCCTCAAAGTTCCGACAATGGTGATCCCACTTTGTTTGAATAGTTAACATGGGGGTAATTTAAAAGTAAATACCCTTTTTTTGTTTAAAATGATTACATAATTACATTCACAAAAATTACAACTTCTTAGGAAATTTAATTAATTAAGCAAATTCATACAGAGCTTTGAGTTCTAGATGTTGGAGAACAAAAAAGACAGAAATCCCTGCCATCAAGGAACTTACATTCCCATCAACAAATTAAATAAATGATGTAGTGTGTGTCTCAGTCTGTTTAGGATGCTATAAGAAAATACCATAGACTGGGTGGCACATGCACAGTAGATATTTAGTTGTCACAGTTTAATATGAGCGTGCCACACGGTCAGGCTCTGGTGAGGGTCTTCTGACTTGCAGACTACTGACTGCTTGCTGCATCCTCAGACCTCTTTTGTAAGGGGGCTAATCCCCATGTGAAGGCTCCGCTCTTGTGACCTAATCATTCTCAAAGGCCCCACCTCTCAATAGCCCTCACCTTCAGTGTTAGGTTCCAACTATGAATTCAGGTTGTAACATTCAGAGCACAGGAGTATGTTAAGGAAAGAAAGTAAGGCAGGAAGATGGGGAGTGCGGGGGATTGCCTTTTTAAACAGGGTAGTCAGGGAAACACTTTCTCTAAGAGTGCACCATGTTGGGAATCTGGGGGAAGAGTCTAAAACAGGGAACCATAGAGTGCCCTAGCCAGGCAGCCTGCATAACAAAGTCGAATCTTCAATTTGGGGTTCTCAAATCAGACAAGTTTTCCTTACAGATCCCATTATTTCCTGATAGTGTTTATCACTATATGAACTTGCCTTGTTCTGTAATTTGTTTTTATCTTCTGTGTAATGTTAGAGGTATTGGAGAAAGAACCTTATTATTCTTATTCACTCTGCACCACTGATCCCAACATCTGGAACAGTGCCACAGCAGTAGATGCTCAATAAATATGTGTTGGCAATGTAAGAATAAATTGGCAAAATGAGGGTTTAACTCAAGAACAGGTGCAGGGCCCTGTACCCTGTCCTCTCCTGCACTGGTCAGATCTCGCACTGGAGCTGCAGCCTCTCGGGAGGATGGGACGTTTCAAAGAAAGCAAAGGGAGAGGATAATGCAAGATCTGCAGAAGAGATGACTGGGTGGGCAGAAGAGGAGATAAAGGAGAAAAACCTCTTCTGCTTTTCATGTCATTCTACATAAACAGAGTTTAGGCCCCATCCTCTCCCACTGTGAACCTTCCTACAAATGTGTACATGGAGGGCAGGAGAATTGCTACTGGGCATTCTTTGATTTTGGTCAGCAGCCCTCTTTTATCAGAAAAGGAATTCAAAGGTGAAAATGTTAAAATGCCCTTGCAATTTAAGACCCTTCACTAGGTTCCCTAGTGGGCTTTACAATCTGTTGCGATTAATCTCTCTCTCTCTTTTTTTTTTTTTGCTTGTACGAAAGGTCTTTATTGGTGGGGAAGCTGCAGAGCAGCATTAAGGAGGAGGGGAGAAAGAAAGAGAGAGAGAGAGAGAGAAGACACACGGGGGGGGACAGAGGGAGAGGAGGAGGAGAAGAGAAGTGAAGAGAGAGCGCGATTAATCTCTTAAATTTAGGCATATTTCAATACTGATTTTATTTTATTCGATCAAGTAGCAGGCTTGATTTAAAAGGAGACTTTGCAGTTGCCGCCATGATAGAACAGCAGAAGCTCAAGAGCCCAGAGTTGCCACTGGTCCCAGTTAAACAGCAGTGGCATGAGTTGCTGTTGGGAGTGGTGGGGTCGGGCTGGGGAGCAGGGTAGCAGCAGGTGACGCTGGGAGCTTTGCTGCAAGCAGAAAGGAAGGTGTTCCTCCCTTCAAGCCCCAATTATGCTGCTCTCAGGACACGAAGGGGAAGTATACTGCTGCAAGTTTCACCCCCATGGATCCACCTTAGCATCTGCAGGATTTGACTGCTGATATTGTTATGGAATGTCTATGGTGTCTGTGATAACTGTGCCACATTGAAAGGACACAGTGAAGCTGTGAAGGAGCATTATAACACAGGTGGGAGTGGGCTCTTCTCAGTATCCACAGATAAAACTGTGGCAGTGTGGGAGAGTGAAACAGGTGAGAGGGTTAAAAAGATAAAGGGACATACTTCCTTTGTGAATTCCTGTTATCCAGCCAGGAAGGGCCCCCAGCTTGTCTGCACTGGCAGTGAAGATGACACAGTTAAGCTTTGGGACATCCGGAAGAAAGCAGCCATCCAGACATTTCAGAACACATACTGGGAGTTAGCTGTGACCTTCAATGATACAAGTGATCAGATTATTTCTGGTGGAATAGACATCAATAACAAGGTCTGGCACCTGCGCCCAAACCAGCTGACTTACACCATGAGAGGCCATGTAGATTCAGTGCCTGGCCTGAGTTTAAGTACTGAAGGCTCTTATCTCTCATCCAATGCAATGGACAATACAGTTCATGTCTGGGATATCTGGCCATTTGCCCCCAAAGAGAGGTGTGTGTTATTTCTTTTTCCAGTTATTTATTTATTTTTTTAAATTGAGGCAGAGTCTCACTTTGTCACCCTCGATAGAGTGCCGTGGCGTCATAGCTCACAGCAACCTCAAACTCTTAGGCTCAGACAATTCTCTTGCTTCAGCCTCCCGAGTAGCTGGGACTACAGGCACCCGCCACAATGCCCGGCTATTTGTTTTGTTTGTGTAGCAGGCCCGGGCTGGTTTTGAACCCACCAGCCAGGAGCATATGGCTGGCACCCTAACCACTAAGCTACGGGCACCCAGCCATGTGTGAAGATATTTCCAGGTAGTGTGCACAACTTTGAAAAGAATCTTCAGGTGATCCCTGGTCACCTGATGGAACCAAAATAGCAGCTGGCTCAGCTGACAGGTTTGTGTATGTGGGGGATACCACCAGCAGGAGAATATTGTACAAGCTGCCTGGCCATGCTGGCTTCATCAAGGAAGTAGCATTCCACCCCAAGGAGCCGATCATTCTTTCAGCATCCAGGGACAAGAGACTGTCTAGGGGTGGTATTCAGTGACAGTATGAGGGGAAAACTACAAGGCTGCTTGACTTAGAGACCTCCAACTGCATAAGTGGTGTCAAACGTTGCATCCTCCTTTGCGATAACTAGATGCCCATCACCAGCAGACACAGGAGGCAGTGGCCATATTCCAAAAACCATTTCTATCCCATTTCATCAGGACGATTAAAGCAAGCTTCCAGTGGCCTCCAAAAACCACCTGCCGATTTTAGGAACTATTTTTTTAAATATATTTTCTCCAAAGGGACAAATATTGATTGGTTTGTAGTTTCCTATTTTCTAATCCAGGCTGAAGACAGAATATGATATATTTTTTGGTTAATATTTTTTTATTCAGTACCTGAATAAAAAGAAAAACATATCATACAATATGTTCTTTCCGTGTTTCTCTGAGTCATTTTGTATTATAAGTCACATAGTTGCCTTTAAAAATAAATAAATGAGCAAATAAATAAATAAATGGAGACTTACATTGACCTGCTTTGAATGTTGGTGATCTGGCAGAACACAGTGGCGTTCGGGACCATATTTTTCATGACTTTCAGCAGACAGGCCTATTCAGGTGCCAAGAACAAAAGAAAAAGAAAACAACAGGGTTGGAGATCAAATACAACGATAATTCCAGAACTTAGAAATCAGGGTTGAATACATGCTGCAGGCACAGCACTCTTGTCAAACGTGTTGTTTTGAGCACAGCAGGTTTCTTAAGTACATTACCACATGTGGCATTGGCAAACCCAGACATTGCTTCCCGGCCTTGTGAAAGTGTGTGCATTTCTTCATCTTTAAATACCATGATATTGTCAAATATTAAAAAGTAAAAATATGATTTGTGTCACGTAGATAGGATTTGTGAACCAGAGAGGACTCGTATGCCAGAGAACAAATGCTGGAAGCGTCTAAGGATCTTGGAAGCTTAAAAATCTAAATCACTTTTTGTCTTATTCCCCAAAGCCAAGAAAACAAAGTAAAAGGGATGCCAAATTATTATGATGTTTCCCTCTGCCACTGAGTTTTAAATCTTTCTAGGGAACAGTTCACTTATTTAGACAAAAGAACACCAGCCTCTTGGCTGTGGCACAGGTAAAAGTTCTTAAGATATTTGGCCCTGTGCCTCAAATAAAAGCTTGACACATCAAGTCTACAGCCATATCAAAAATGGAAATGATTCCCTTCCAGGAACAAATGTTAGTTTAACTTGGCAAATGAATCGGTAAGCACCCTATTGGCACAGATAAAAACCGAAGCAAACACACAGCTTAAAAGTTTCTCTCACAAAGAAACAGAAAGTTGGCTCTATCAGCCAGCGCAATAAGGACTAGAAAAACTGACATCAAATACTCAACTATAGCAGCGTGCGTATCACACAAATGACAAAACTAACTAATCTAAATACACATAACAATAGATAGATACCTACTTTAAAATTTTCATCCCTTTTTTCCCAATTAATGTAAGAGTACATAAAATTAGGTTACATTGTTCACATTTGTTAGGTAATGTCTGAATTGTAGTTGAGTCCTCAGGAGGTGTGCCCTATACCCCTACATTGCATATATTAGGTGGGAGCTTAACAGGCCCCCCTCTTCTTCTCCCCATCCCCTTCTTGAATTTGTGTTTTTTTCTCATATGGGTCTATAGATGTTCACCTATTATTTTCAAATTAGTATTGAGTACATATGGTGCTTCCCATTCCATTCTTGAGATACTTTACTAAGGAGAATGTTCTTCAACACCATCCAGGTTAATATAAAAGATGTAAAGTCTCCATCTTTTTAATGGCTGAATAGTATTCCACGGTATACATATATCACAATTTATTAATCCGTTTATGGGTTGATGGGCACTTGGGTTGATTCCACATCCTGGACATTGTGAATTGAGCTGCAATAAACATTCTAGTGCAAATGTAATTATGGTAAAATAATTATTTTTCTTCCGGGTAGATATCTAGTAATGGGGTTGCAAGATCAAATGAAAGGTCTACTGTGAGCTCTTTAAAGTCTCCATCTTTTATGGCTGAATAGTGTTCCATGGTACAGATATACCACAGTATATTAATCCATCCATGGGCTGATGGGCACTTGGGTTGTTTCCACATCTTTGCTATTATAAATTGAGCTGTGAAAAACATTCTAGTGCAAATATCTTTATGGTAGGATTTTTTTTTCTTCTGGGTAGACATCCACTAATGAGATTGCAGGATCAGATGGAAAGTCTGGTTAGTAGTGAAAATTTAGCTGGGGTCTAATAGAATGAACCTCCAAAACAGGAATCCCTAATTTTCATTAAGCTCTGCCATGCTGCAAACAGAGACCTAGGGCCTCATACAACACTCCTTCCAGCCTAACCCTTTGTTGCTAAGTGGCATACAAAAGAAATATTAGATTGTTCTATGGGAGCAGAAATGAATTGAGAAAAAATGAATCTGTAAAAACTACTAAATAATAGCGCAGTATATTGGAGCACAGCAGGTTGTCATTGAAACAATAGCACAGTATATAAGTGTTGAATTACCTGGTATTGACAGTAGGTGCTGAGGGATTTGAGAAGAGGACCCTTCTGTGAGTGCTGGAGCAGACAGGAAGGTTCCATGGAGGAAGTGAGAATTGAGATTTTAAAGAGCATAGGATTTGAAGGCAGAGTTAAACTCAAGAGGGTAAGGCAATATGTTATTGTGATGAGTATGGGGTGCTCTGGAATAAAATTCCCTGCATTTAAATCCTACCTCTAGCATTTAACAAGCCATGTGATGCAGGTCACTGCATTGACCCTTTTGTGTTTGTTTCTTCATCTGTCGGATGCAGATAATAGTACATTTCTCACTGGGTGGTTATGAGAATTACATAAGATGGTGCATATAAAGTCTTAGCATAATGCCTGCCCTTCAGTAAACGCTCATTGAATGTTAGCTAACAATAATTTTAAATAAAGATAAGTGTGTGTGTGTGTAATATCCATCAAGGTTCTTATTTGAAAGCAACAGAAATTTAGCTGATTTAAGGAGGAAATAATTTTGTTTGTTTTTGTGTGTATGTGGTTTTTTGTTTGTTTGTTTGTTTTAGAAAACACAGTTGCTTTATTTTATTTATTTTTTTTTTCTTGAAGTTTTTGGCCAGGGCTGGGTTTGAACCCGCCACCTCCGGCATATGGGGCCAGTGTCCTACTCCTTTGAGCCACGGGTGCCACCCTGTTTTTTTTTCTTTGAGACAGAGTTGCCCTGGATAGAGTGCCGTGCATAATTTTATTGAAAGGCTGCAAGGTAGCTCATGGGACTGACAGAAGGAGGGATAACCTGGATCAAGAAACCAGGCAGAGTGCAGTGGCTCACACCTGCAATCCTAGCATTGTGGGAGGCTGAGGGAGGTGGAATGCTTGAACTCAGAAGTTGGAGACGATCCTGAGCAAGAGTGAGACTTTTTCTCTATGAAAAGTAGAAAAATTAGCTGGGTGTTGGAGCAGGTCCTGATAGCCCCAGCTACTTGGGAGTCTGAGGCAAAAGAATCACCTGAACTTGGGAGTTTGAGGTTGCTGTGAGCTATAATGGTATAGCATGGGCAAAAGAGGGAAACCCTGCCTTAAAAAAGAAAGAAAAGAAAAAGTAACCAGGCAGGAAACTAGGACAGCTGGGTCAAATAAACTACAGCCAAAATCATGTTGTGACAAATAGGGTCCTGCCTCCTGACAAGACTCACACAATGGAAAAGTCCCCCAAGGGGTAAGGGATTAAGAGTCTGGATTAGGGGCGGTGCCTGTGGCTCATCCAGTAGGGCGCCGGCCTTATATACCGAAGGTGGCAGGTTCTAACCCGGGCTTGGCCGAACTGCAAAACAGAAAAATAGCTGGGCATTGTGGTGGGCGCCTGTAGTCCCAGCTACTCGGGAGGCTGAGGCAAAAGAATCGCCTAAGCCCAGGAGTAGGAGGTTGCTGTGAGCCGTGTGACACCATGGCACTCTACTAAGACAAAGCGACAAAGTGAGACTCCGTCTCAACAAAAAAAGAGTCTGAATTAGCAAATATCTACTAAGGTGGGTGTTATGTTTTAAATGGGTAAGAATGGATTCTAGAGGTTTGTCTGAAGGTGAGGATGGCAGGAGGGAAGCCTCTAATAATGAATGGGTACCGGGGCTGAGGGTAGAGATGGAGCCTCCAACAGTATCCATGTGAGCAAGGAAAACCAAGTGTTGGGAGTGGAAGGCAGCACTTCTAAATCTTCCCACTGAAGCCATGTAACTGGCAGGCAGTAAAGCACAGACGGAACTCATACCTCTCAGGGACTTGCCACTAACTCAAAATTTCTTTGGAGTGACCTCTTTGGTCTTTAAAGTTCTTGTGAATTTACTATTCTTATTTATAACACATGTTTGCTTTGATTCATAACATAAGTTACATATTAGCTAAATTCTTTAATATGCTCTCCTCAAGTGTTCAATACAATGGATGCTATAGGAAAACATAGTTTTATCCACATGGCTTTGTGTATCCTCACCCAAATTGGCCTTGTAATCTGCATAGGTCTATGCAAGTGTTCAAGCATCTACTCAGCAAATGTACATTAAGCTCCTACTGTGAGCTGTATGCTAGGTATATAGAGGTGAGTAAAACCAACAGGGTCCATTCCCTCATAGAGTGATGGTCTATACTGTACTCCAGTCCCAGGAGCGTAAATCCTAGAAAGCTGTGATCAAATGTGATTGCAGAATATATACGGTTGGGGTAGGTCACAGAATCTGTCTCAGTTCAAGAGACACTAGGCTTTGTAAAAAGAGATAATGCCAAGTACGAGAGGCAGACAGGAAGAAGAGAAAATCAGACTCAGGTAAGGGGGCAGGAGACGCAGTAGGACCTCCCTAGTTGACCACCTCCCTACACTGACCACCTCCTTAAGCTGACCTAACTTTCATAGACCAGACTTCTACCACAGGTACGTACCCGTACAGCGGGCCCAGGTCCTCATGCTGGCCACTTACATATGCTGACCACGTGTTTCAGTTCCTTGGGTGGTCAGTGTTCAGAGGTTCTACTGTATATAAAGACATACGCCACGTGCGATGTAGCACCTAGCAGGCATCTATGTAAGGAAGAGAGACAGCATGAAGGAGACAGTCAAGAATTCGTCCGTCCTGGGGAGGACGGCACTCATCACAAGAGCGTTTCAGAGGATGACAAGCGGCTGACTAGGCAGACAGGCTGGGTCGGGCATTCTTGGCAGAGAAAGACTCAGTGTTGTTAACGGGCCAGTTGCGTGGGGGCATCTGGAGCGTAAGACAGTGGAGAGAAGGAGACTGCGGGGACAAGCAGGGCAGGTTGCCGCCAGCTCCGCCTGTCTGTCACGTCCCTGCCGGGACTTTCACACAAGAGCAGTGGGAATAACCAAAAGGATTTTTGACAGGCGCATGAAAGGATCAGATGTGATTTCAAGAAATGTAAGACAGGAAGAAATAGGTAGGGCTAAAAGAGGCAAAACCAGTAGCCGGAAGACAACTTTTAAGACAACAGAGAGAGGCTCAGTGAGCGATTAGGAGAGTCTACAGTGAGGTACCTGCTTCAGGGACAGAGAGAAGGGATGACCCCAAGTGAGGAAGAGGACAACTGTAGCAATAAAAAATTCAGCTAAGATTAATAAAGCTGTCCTCTGTGCTAGACACTGTTCTAAGGACATTCGTGAATCATTTTATTAATCCATAATAAGCGAATAAATCAGACTCCAATCAAGGCCCCAGCAGTACACAAAACTAACAGAAATCCTTGCCATCATGGAACTTACTCTCCCGACGGAGACAGACAGTAACAAAGATAAACAACATTGAGTGCTATGTTAGGTAACACTAAACGCTAAGGAGGAAAAAATAATTTGCGAAAGGGAAATAAAGAGTTGGGGAGGGGTGTAAAATTTTTAGAAAGCACAGCCAAGCAAGGCCATAGTAAAAGGTAAGATTTGAGTAGGCTTGGAGAAAATGAGGGACCTAGCCATGAAGATTTGAGCCGACAGCAGTCCGTGCAGAGGGAAGAGCAGGAGAGAAGGCCCCAAGGCAGGAGCATACCTGCTAAGCTCCAGTAACAGCAAGAAGGCCAGTTTAGCTAGACTTCAGTAAATGAGGGAAGGAGAAGCTGGAGGTAATGGAGTGTCAACCTTTTTGGACCTTAAAGTTCACTGATAGAGACTTTGGCTTTTACTCCAAGTGAGCTGGGAACCACTGGAGCATCCTGAGCAGAAGAGTGACAGGATGTGACTTAAATTTTAACAAGATCACTCTGGCTGATTCTCAAGATAGACCGTGGGAACAAGGGCAGAATTGAAGAAAACACTAGTGCTATAATCCAGGAAAAAAAATAATGGTCGCTCAGAACAACATGGTTGCAATGAAAGGGGTGAGAGATGATTGGTTTCTGATTATAACTTGAAGGTGGGGATACTGAAATTTGCTGATGGATCAGATACAATGCAAAGGGGTAGGCGCAGAAACAAGGCTAAAGTCTAAGGTCTTGGCAGAGTAGCTGTAAAAATGGAATTGCCTGTAACTAAAATGAGAAAGACTCTAGGAGAAGCAAGTTATTTATGTGGGGAGGGAGGCAGCGGCAGTTCAATTTAGGACTTGTTAGATGTGAGATGTCCAGCTGCCAGCTGGACACAATGGCATGGACTTCAGGGGAGTGGTCTGTGTTGGAGATAAAAATGTAGGAATGATTAGCATATAGATGATGTTTAAAGTTACAAGACTAGTTGAGATGATCTGGGGAATGAGTGAATAGAAACATGAAGGGGTCTGAGGACTAAGGCCCCCTGTGCTTTCCAACATTCAGAGGTTGAGGATATAAAAAGAAACTATTACAGGAGACAAAACTGGAGCAGCTGAAAGGCAGGCAGAAGACTAGGCGTGTGTGCCATTACAGAAGCCAAATGAAGAAAGCACTTCAAGGAGGAGAGTGCGATCAAGCAACTGTGTAAAATGCTGCTAACAGATTGGGAAAGAATCACTGGTTCTGGCAATATGGAGGCCGGCAGTAGCCTGGTCAAAGCAGTTTCAGAGTGGAGATTCAAGAAATAGTGGAGGAGAGACACTAGTGTCTGTGAGCATAGACAATTCCTTTAAGGAGTTTTGCTCCAGGAGGGTGAGGGAAAGACAGCAGTAGTCAGATGGGGAGCTGGGGCCAAGAGAGATTTTTTTGAAGACGGGAGAAATAGCAGCATGTTTATAGGTTGATGGGAATAACCTTGTAGAGAGGGGAAAACTGATGAAGAAAGGAGGGAGAATTTCTAATAGTGAATTAAGTGAAGAGCACAGGTCATCTCTAGAAACAGGAGAGAACAAAGAACACAAACACAGATGCTTTACATTTAAGTTAAACATTAAATAAAATTTGAAATTCAGTTCCTTGCATAAGAGTCACATTTAAAGTGCTTGGTAACACCATGTGACATGTGACTGAGGCTACCCTATTGGATAGAATGGATATGAAACATTTTCATCATTGCAAAAAGTTCTTAGGGGCAGTGTTGGCCTAGGCTATGACCATGGGTGCCTCACCTGAACATCTGAGGTCAGATGGAAGGCAAGATAGTTAGAGGAAAGGCCAGAGTGTCAGAAAGATCACGTGTGTATACCTTGAATTTGCTAAGACTTGAGACAGGGGTAATATTGAAGAGAGTGAGCATGATATTAAAATAATGTAAAAGTGGTTTCAAAATGACTGAGGCTGACAATAAGACATTCAAAGTAGGGCGTTCATGGAGAAAGCAGGTGGGGATCTGGTCTAGAGAGGCGGTGATGGGAGCAGGAGCCCTCCCCATCCTCCAGGCCCTGGAGGAGAGAGGCCTGCCCAGCTGCACTGCACCCTGCAGGTGAAGCAGAGTCTCTGAGGACAGAGTCGAGTTTCAGTTAGAGGTGGCAAAGGAAACACCCAGGGGAGAGCTTAAGCAAGAAGAGGATTTTGGTAATGATTGACCCAAGGTCCAGAGGGAAGGAAAAAGGGTTTCAGGAGATGGGGAGGATGACCTATGAGGTCAGAAAGGGGCATTGCAGAGTCTGACAGAGAATAGATTTCCAGGGCTGAGAGCTGACCTCGGAGTCCTGATTTCTTCTTGGAATGCACATCATTGGGACATGGGATGTGGAGAGGGGGTCTTGACAGCAGCTGGAGAGGTTCTGGGGATCTTCCTTATGGGTGCAGGGGGTGGTATGGAGTCCAGAGCAGTGGTCTCACACTGAGCCAGATCCTCTCTTGGTGGCTGTCTAATGGTAGCCTTATTTAATCCCCACACTCTAAAAAGTGACCACTATTATTATTCTAATTTTACAGAAGCAGACAGAGCCAAAAAGCAATTAGGAAGCAAAATCAATAGGACTTGGTGAATGAAGACCTTTTACATTGCAGGATGAATCTTAATTACCAATAAAGAAGGTGAGAAGGGAAGTCTATTTGGGTGTGGAAGTGGAGGGGAGGAAAGGACTGGGAAGTGGATTCTGATTTAACATGTTTCGAGTGGAGGGTGCAGGCAGAGGGGATTGCCACGTGGAAATGGACTGAAGGTGGTCAGAATGGCAGTAAGCTTGGTTTAAGTGTCAGAGCTGGAGAAGCTGACTTAGAAGTCAGTAGTTCAAGCCAGAACAGATTTTTCACCCCCAGATCTGCCCAGGTAGAGGTCTTACCTCCTCAGGGAAAACAGAATTATTTTCTAAGGGTTAGAAATAAGAAGAGATTAGAAGCGAATTTCAATTTAGTAACTTGATAAAATCTCAGCTGTTGCCCTCAAACTACCCGTATAATTATCTTTTCCCTCTCAAGAGTTCTGAGTGATTCTTTCTCAGTTTTATAGCTGGTTAAGGCTTCTGCTTTTGAAATATTGCTTTAACAGTGACCCCTAGTGTTATAAAGAGAAGTCTGCTAACTGATGAGGTAGTCTGAAAAGGAAAATTCCCTTAACCTCAAAGTCATTGCATAGATTCATGTTGCCAGAAGGTACCTTAATAAATTATTCATTCCATTCCTCTGCCTTTACGGAGGATCACACTTGAACAATTCCAGGTCACTTCCCTTCAAGGAAGATGTAATGGACCTGGAGAGAGTTCACAGAATGGCAACTAGAATAAACAAGGAAGGAAATGTACTTTCCAGTGAGAATGGATTGAAGAAAAAGAAGGGGAGGAAGAGGAGCAAACTACAGACTAGGAAGGTGACACACAAAACAGTGAACTAACAAAACAAACAAATCTTTCCGTTCTTTTGTTTGTTTGTTTGGAGACAAAGTCTCACTCTGTCGCCCTGGTCAGAGTGTCATGGCATCATAGCTCAAAGCAACCTAAAACTCCTGGGCTCAAGCAATCTTCTTACCTCAGCCTCTCGTGTAGCTGGGACTACAGGTGTGCACCACTACACCCCGCTAATTTTTCTATTTTTTTTTAAGAGACAAAGTCTTACTTTGTCACCCTTGGTAGAGTGCTAGGGCATCACAGCTCACAGCAACCTCCAGCTCCTGGGCCTAGGCGTTCTCCTGCCTCAGTCTCCCAAGTAGCTGTTACTAGAGGCCCACCACAACACCTGGCTATTTTTTTGTTGCAGTTTGGCCGAGGCCAGGTTTGAACCCTCAGTATATGGGGCTGGCGCCCTACCCACTGAGCCACAGGCACCACCCTAATTTTTCTATTTTTAGTAGAGACAGAGTCTCACTCTTGCTCAGGCTGGTCTCAAACTCCTGAGCTCAAGCAATCCACCTGCTTCAACCTTCCAGAGTGCTAGGATTATAGTATGAGCCATCTCACCTGGCCTCAACCAAATCTTTTAAATCTTAGATCTAATGATCTAAGAGGTAGCCCTTTGAAACTATGAAGAGACCACTTTGGCTACAATTTTGAACATATGTTTCACACCACCCAAACTTACAACCACCTATAAGAACCCTTATTAGCTCCATTTTACAGATAAGGAAACCAAGGTACAGCAATCAATTAAGTAGCCATTGTGACACAGGTAAAGAGGGGAAATTAGTATTGGAACCCAGGCTTTTTGACTCCCGAGTCTGTGCTTCAACGCGGCAGCCCTTTAATAAATGGGAATGCCAATTTATATATAGGATACACATAAATTATTAAATTGGTCAAAGCTAAAACTATAAATTTTTAAGAAAGTGGGTATGGATGTGGTAGTTCAGGAACATCTGCGATGTTTTCAAGCAAATCCCCTGATCTGACGCTGTGTGCTCACCCCTATGTCCTTATTACAAATCACATCTATGGACCTTCAGAGAAGAAACCCATGTAGACTGAGCAGTATATTTCAATTTTTTTTAATCATCACTGCCAGAAAAATTTTTCATGTCTAAAACCCTCCTGTTGATGCTCATTTTCTTTTACCCTGTCATCAGTGAAGATGGAAAACAGTGACATAATCCCCTCTTACCTTTCACATATGCAAATGCCATTGTCTCCTTAGCCTTCTGGTCTATCACCTTCAAGCTACCTGGATACTTCCTCTATCCCTTTGAATATCTCCATAGGTTTCATTGTTTATCTTATAACTTTAATGGGTCTTACGGAAGTATTTTCCATCTTAAAGAGAAGCTTGGACTTAGGTAATTAACAAATCATAAAAATGTCTTCCTATCTAATAGTGACACACTGTGTCTGATTTTCAAAGGACTTTCACATAGTGAGGCTCAAATAAGTTAAATGATTTTCCTAAGAACACACAGTGGAAAAAAATAAAAGGTTGTTAGGAAGAGAGGGTACAAGGTATGTGATAACTCAGAAAGGCAGGAGGAATTTTTTCTGGTTTTGTCTCTGGTTTGCTTGTCAGCATCCAGAAACATAAATGTCTAACAAACAAAAGTACAGCCTCCCTTTCTGGTTACCCTGAGGACTTTCATTTTTCATAATTAGATCCCAGAGACTCTTCTTCAACTTACAGGACTTAGGGATTCATTAACTTAGTATTACCTAACTTTTCTTTTTCTTTTTTGAGACAGTCTCACTTTGTCCCCCTCAGTAGAGTAATACAGTGTCATAGCTCACAGCAACCTCAAACTCGGGCTCAAGTGATTCTCTCGCCTCAGCCTCGTGAGTAGCTGGGTTCACAGGTGCCTGCCATAACACCTGGCTAGGTTTTTTTTTTTTTCCTATTTTTAGTGAAGATGGGGTCTCACTCTTGTTCAGGCTGGTCTCAAACTCCTATGCTTAAGCCATCTACCCACCCTGGCCTCCAAGAGTGCTGGGATTCCAAGTGTAAGCCACTGCGCCCAGCCAAGTGCTACCTAATCATTATGGTGGCAGGCACTGTCCAACCACCCGACATGTATAAACTTGTGAACTCTTGCACCAATTCTCTGAGGTGGATGTTCTTCTTACCTCCCATTTTACAGATGAGGAAACAGGCACAGATAGGTTAAATAATAATTGTCCAAAGATCACAATGGAAGTCCTAATAAATATAAACAAAGTTTAAGTAAAAGCCATCTAAGTTCTACATCTAAATAGCTAATGATCCACTGTAATACAGTAAGGTGGACAGGACAGCTGTGATTCCTTGAAACCACATGGAAATTGAGTCTCAGTGAGGTTAAGTGGGTTGGTGTTGGTCACCCAGGGAGCAGGCCTGGTGCCAGCTGGCAGCCATCAGTGTCACTGCACTAGTTTAGTGATTCTGCACAAGTTGGCAATAGCTGCTGCCTCAAGCCCCTCAAGTTACCCTCTCCCCTGCTCGCCTTCTCCATGGCTGGGCAAGTCATGGGGTTCTTGCTCTGGCGATGACTGCACTCAGCCCTGGCAGGTTGGGAAATGACATGGAGGAGGGGAAGGAGAGGGACGCTGAGATGGGTCAGGGCAGGGGCCAGAGGGCAGCTCAGGACAGCAGGCTTAGGGGCATCTGCTGGCTGCACAGTTGGTTTCACTCTTCCCCTCTGCCTCATTACCCCAAATTGCCTTCAGATACAGGAGAGAAAATATAATCCCGGGCCAGTACAAACTGGGCCTATTCTTTTGATAACAAAATGTCAAGTTACCTTTGAGGTATAACAGAACCCCAAACTGCAAGTCATGTAGCCCAGGCACGTGCAATGGAAAAAGCTTTGATGTCTAACAGAACAAAACCAGGACATAACTAGAACCTGAACACCAGAACTCTTTCAGAAGCAAGTGATCCTTTGGCCCAGAGACCCAGGACTAAAATCCATCTATCATACCCACAAATGGCCAAATTTAAAGCCCTACAATCAGACCTTGCCAAGCCCACATTCCTAAATCCTTCCCCTTCCCCTCTGAAACCATACATTTGCACCAAACCCCAAACTGGGGGGACAGATTTGAGCCTGCTCCTATCTCCTTGCTGATTGGTTTTGCAATAGTCTTTCTTTTCTCAAAAGCCACTGCCACACAGTATTGGCTTCTGTGTGTGTGAGAGAAGCCAATATCAAAAAACATCTTCCCCTTTGTTTACACATTAGCCAGAGAGACTCCATCTAAACAAACCAGTGTGTGGTGCAGTGGTGCCCTGGGGCAGACTTGGAGGAGAAAGGACCAGCATTTGGGGGAGATCTAGAAGGCTGGAACTGAAGACTAAGGGGCTTTTCTCTTACTTATTTGGTGTATACATGATGATAAATTCATGAGACACCCCCACCCCCACACAGGGCCAAGTCTTTACATGGTGCACAACGAATGTTTGTATACTTTCTGGCCTGGTTAAGTTTATTTAAAAAACAGTGGGACTTTTCTTTCAGCCTTGAAATATAGTAGGGGATTACTAGGGCACCAGAGCAGATAGGCAGGGGCCAGGATGGGTTGCCAAATAAGGGACATTGTTTTGGTAAAAAAGAGAGTTCCCAAGATAGACAAGTAGTTATAAATATCAATGGCAAATGCCTGGGCACTTATGTAAGAAAATGAATGATAAAAATATGACCGTCTCAGAAAAGACCTGAGCATGTTGGATTCTTCCAGATGTAAATCCACTGAATTAGTTCTGAATTTACTCAGTGTTACATGGAAAAAGGGCAACAGACTAGGCCCCCATCCATCTGCACAAACGCACTCCTGCTAGAGCCTCTAAGGCAGTGGTTCTAAACCTTCCTAATGCTTCCTAATGTCGTGTCTCTTTAATACAGTTCCTCATGTTGTGGTGACCCCCAACCATAAAATTATTTTCATTGCTACTTCATAACTGTAATTTTGCTCCTTTTACGAATTGTAATGTAAATATCTGATATGCAGGGTGTATTTTCATTCTTACAAAGGGGTCACGACCCAAAGGTTGAGAACAGCTGCTCTAAGGGCACAAGGAAGAGGGCAAACAGAAGGAAAAGACAGGATAAATGGTACTGCTGAGATGAAAGAGGACCAGCAATGGGTTTGTGAAGTTAGAAATGTCACTCAGTCAACAGATTCCACAAAGAAGCTCTTGTTTAGTTGTATAGCCTCGTTTTTGGAAAGGACCTAGCAGAAAAGAGAATTTGTATTGAAAAGCAAAAGATATTCATATTTATTTCCTAGTGCTGTCATAATTTTATGACTTAAGACAACAAAATTTATTCTAAAAGTCCAAAATTAAGGGGTCAGCAGGGCCATGCTTCCTCCAAAGGCATGGAGGACCCTCCCGTGCCTCTTTCTGCTGCTGGTGGCTCTTGGTGTTCCCTGGCTGTGACAGCATGCCTCCAATCTCTGCCTCTGTCTTCACATAGTCTTCCTAGTGTTTTTTTGTGTCCTCTCCTGTTTTATAAGGACAATAGTCATCGGATTTAGAACTGACCCTAAATCTATGATGATTTCATCTAGAGATCCTTGGCTAATTACAATTAATCACATCTGCAAAGAAAAATTACATTCCTATTTCCAAATAGGGTCACAGTCCGAGGTTCTGGGTGGACATACATTTTCAGGGAACATTGTTCCACTCATTTTAATGTGTGGCCCATTGCAGAAAATGGACAAAAGGGGGAGATTGTGCATTTATAAGATGGAAAATTGATTTTCTCTTTGTGATTGTTATTCTTACTACAGTCAACTATCTAATCATTAGTGACAATCAAATGCAAATTTGATCTTTACTTCCTATAGGACAGTGGGTCCCAAATGCTGAACAATGGAACAGGCACTGGTCTGAGAGGTTTTCACAGGCCAAGGCATTTCTTTTCGTATGCCCTGCAGGCTCTGAGTTAGGTGCTGAGACCTCAGTTGCACAGCCTAGGCTAAGTAGGAGCTTGCTATAGGCTGTGGCTACACCCTCATGCTCTTCGGGGGCCTTGTAAGGAATAAGGAGAATCTGAGTTATGGGTGAACTTGCTTGGGTTGACACAGAATATTCCAAATTAAGGGAAATGCCATTAAAAGTGTTACTTCCATCTTTGTTGAGAAACTGAATGATAAAGATAAAATATGAGAATAAATTAAAGATTTATGCTCCACTTTGGGTAGGATATTGTTAAAATACAATTTCATATAATAGGCTCAGCGCCTGTAGTTCAGCGGCTAAGGCGGCGGCCACATACACTGGGGCTGATGAGTTCGAATCTGGCCAGGGCCTGCTAAACAACAATGACAACAACAACAACAAAATAGCCTGGCAGTGTGGCGGGCACCTATGGTGGGAGGCTGAGGCAAGAGAATTGCTTAAGCCCAAGCAAGAGTTTGAAGTTGCTCTGAGGTGTGATGCCATGCCACTGAGGGTGACGTAGTGAGACTCTGTCTCAAAAAAAATAATTTTTTTTTTGTTTTTTACTTAGGTATGTACATTTTCTTTCTTTCATTACAGATTAATATAGGGGTACATACAAGTAGGTTACATTGTTTGCATTTGTCAAGAAAAGTCTGGGTTGAATTTGAGTCCTTCACCCAGTAGGTGTATCAGACATCCCTACATTGAACCCATCAGGTAAGAGCTGACTTATCCCCTTCCCCCTACTTGAATTTATTTGTGTTTTTCCTCACATGCAGTCCTGTATTGTTCTACTAGTTTCACATTAGAATTGAGTACATGAGATGCTTGTTTTTCCATTCTTGAGATACTTTACTAAGAAGTATGTTCAACACAGGCTTGGCACCTATAGCTCAAATGGCACTAGAGCCACATACACTAGAGCTGGTGGGTTTGAATCCAGCCTGGGCCTGCCAAACAATGACAGCTACAACCAAAAAAATGGGCGGCGCCTGTGGCACAAAGGAGTGGGGTGCTGGCCCCATATACCGGAGGTGGCAGTTTCAAATCTGGCCTCATCCAAAAACTGCAAAAAAAAAAAATAAAAGAAATATTGGGCAGCGCCAGTGGCTCAAAGGAGTAGGGCGCCGGCCCCATATATCAGAGGTGGTGGGTTCAAACCTGGCCCAGGCCAAAAACTGCAAAAAAAAAAAAAAAAAAAGAAGTATGTTCAACACAAAAGATATAAAGATTCCTTTTTTAAGGATGAATAGTATTCCATGGTATACATATACCACAGTTGATTGATCCAGTCATGGATTGATGGGCAACTGGGTTGTTTCTATATCTTTATAATTATGAATTGAGCTGCTATAAATATTTGAGTGCAAATGTCCTTGTAGTAAAATGATTTTTTTTCTTCTGGATAGATGCCTAGTAATAACCTTGCAGGATCAAATGGAACATCTACTGTTAGCTCTTTGAGGAGTCTCCATCATATTTATTTCCAAAAAGGTTGTGTTAGTCTGCATTCCCTCCAACAGTGAAAAAAAAATTTTTTAATAACAACTCTTTTAAACTGAAAAATTATGTATACATTTGTAAAACTATATTCACCTGTGTTTCTTTGCTATTAGATTACCGACTGTCCTTCTTTATGCTATGTTATTTCTGTTAATCAATTCTTACCTTATAAAATATCAAAAGGCAACCTTTTGGGGGCCTGTGCTTTTTTAATTTTTTTTTTTTTTTTTTTTTTGAGACAGAGTCTCACTATCTTTGCCCCCGGTAGAGTGTCATGGCACCACAGCTCACAGCAATCTCAAACTCCTGGGCTCAAGTGATCTTCTTGCCTCAGTCTCCCAAGTAGCTGGGACTATAGGAGCCCACCATAGCACCTGGCTATTTTTTGGAGATTGGGTCTTGCTCTTGTTCAGGCTGGTCTTGAACTCCTGAACTCAAGTGATCCATCTACCTTGGCCTCCCAGAAGGCATGAGTCACTGCACCCAGCCTGCTTTTTAAAAATGTTTACTGAATATATTTCATATTTAAGTTATTTATTTTTCTATTGCTTTGGAATACAGAATGTTGATAGAAATAAATGTCAGAATATGACAGTATTTCACCATAAGAAAACCTGGTATTTGAAATTCAAGCTTAGAGGACATATTGGTTAAAATATAATTGTATTGTTTTGCTACAAAATAACAGAGTTTTCACTTAAGAGAAGGTACACTATGGATTTCCTTTGTACAATAAACTCCTAAAGTTCATGTATAATATGATTCCATTTTATATTTAAATTCAAAATTTCAAGAGAATAGTAATTTTTTTTTTCTTTTGAGACAGAGCCTCAAGCTGTCACCCTGGATAGAGTACTGTGGCATCACAGCTCACAGCAACATCCAATTCCTGGACTCAAGCGAGTCTCTTGCCTCTGCCTCCCAAGTAGCTGGGACTACAGGCGCCCGCCACAACACCCAGTCATTTTTTTGGTTGCAGCCGTCATTGTTGTTTGGCGGGCCTAGGCTGGATTCGAACCCGCCAGCTCGGGTGTACGTGGCAGGCGCCTTAGCCCGTTGAGCCACAGGCGCCTAGCCAAGAGTATAGTGTTTTTGAAATGGTACTGGAGGAAGAAGATCCAGACGCCTGTCACAGTCAGCCAATATGCAGAGATGGGAACAGGTCAACCAAACTTTGTCTGAAGGCCAGTGATTCTGGAGAACAGTGACAGTATTCTCTCCAAGACCGTTCTGTTCTTCAATTTCCAAAATCACAGTTTTATACAAGAAAGTTCAAAGTAAACATCATGTAAATCTTCAACTTAAACAACAATAATTGGTATAACCCAGGACCCAAAACAACATTCCAATTCAAAAGTTAATCTCCTAAATCAATTGCCCTAAACTACTCAAGATACACACTTTTAGGTTAAAGGTGAATTTACAAAACAGCAAGAATGGGAGACATGAGGTGAAGGTCACATAGAACCTAAACCAACTAGACCAGCTGTGTCATCTCAGCTCTACCCCGAACAATTGCATCTTATTCTCACTACATGTGTTTTCAAGATTATTTTACATCACCTTCTATTTTTTCTCCAGGCAGCTGTCAGTAGGCAAGATGTTCCCACGGCAGCCTTCACCTCTCCTACCCATCTTTCCAGCAGGACTTTGAGATTGGGCAAGTAGGAAGACTGCAACTGAGGTAAAAAAATGACGGCACAGGTAGACACTGTGCCCAGGCTGGATGTAGTCGCCTCTGCCCAGAACATTCGTTTTTCTCTTCTCTGGGCCTTTACTCTGATTAACCACCACTTGACAAAAACCAGTACTGAGAACAAGGTCACTGGATTGTTACTACAATCACTTCAAGTGTCAAAATACTTCAGTCTTCCTTCAGATGGAGACTCTCAACCCTCTCATTTAAAGCAATTGAATACCTCTTCCGCCCAAGGTACTCCAGGGAAATGGCTTACAGTTTAATTGTGTATTGTCTTCATTACCTTCTTGATGTTTCTTTTGTATAATTGCTTAGGGAGAAAAGGTGACAGTTTCAGATACCATAATAGGAATTGTGTTGTCAGATGCTCACGATTTAAAAAGCACCGAATTATGTTATTTCTAGTCTTCCTGAATATTTAAAGTCTTTAGAAACCAAGGTCTTATTCATCTTTGCATTTTATTTATTTATCTTTTTTTGAGACAGAGTCTCACTTTGTTGCCCTCAGTAGAGTGCCATGGCATCATAGCTTACAGCAACCTCAAACTCTTGGGCTAAAGCAATCCTCTTGCCTCCTGAGTAGCTGGGCCTACAGGCACCCACCATAACAATCGGCAATTTTTAGAGCTGTGGTCTCATTCTTGCTTAGGCTGGTCTTGAACTCTTGAGCTCAATTGATCCACCTGCCTTGGCCTCCTAGAGTTTTAGGATTACAGGAGTAAGCCACTGTGCCCGGCCTCATCTTTGCATTTTAAATGTCATGCGATTTACAACTAGAAGCCTTATTTATCAATATCTAGTATAAAGTTACATTCTAAGAGATAGGCATGTAATATGGGTGCCTTGCTTTCTAGTTGACTCTTGTGTAGAAGTTAGCTATCTAGCCAGGTGTGGTGGCTCATGCCTGTAATCTTAGCACTCTAGGAAGCTGAGACAGGTGAATCTCTTGAGATCAAGAGTTTGAGGGGCAGCGCCTGTGGCTCATCGAGTAGGGCACTGGCCCCATATACCAAAGGTGGTAGGTTCAAACCTGGCCTCGGCTGAACTGCAAAACAGAAAAATAGCCAGGCGTTGTGGCGGGCGCCTGTTGTCCCAGCTACTCGGGAGGCTGAGGCAAGAGAAGCGCCTAAGACCAGGAGTTGGAAGTTACTGTGAACTGTGTGGTGCCACGGCACTCTACCGGGGGTGATAAAGTGAGACTTTGTCTCTGCAAAAAAAACAAAAAAAAAAGAGTGTGAGACCAGCCCGAGCAAAAATGAAATTCTGTTTCTACTAAAAATAGAAAATACTAGCCAGGCATCTTGGCAGGGGCTTGTAGTCCCAGCTATTCAGGAGGCTGAGGCAGGAGGATCACTTGAGTCCAAGGGTCTGAGGTTGCTGTGAGCTATAATAATGCCATGGCACTCTACCCAGGATGACAGAGTGAGAATTTGTCTCAAAAAAATTAAAAAAAAAAGACGTTAGCCTTATATATGTGTTTGCAGATACATGTATATCTTTGGCTAATTCCAAATGAAATCTTTTATCTACGTCCATGTGGATACAAAATTTAACTTGATGCATCAAAATTGCTTGGGTCCTGATTTCCAGAGGAGGAGCTGGCATAGATACAGTGGCAAGATTCTGAAAAAAGATCAGAAACACCTGTTTTTTCTTGGTCCTTCATGTACTCTCGCAATTCATGCATAAAATATGGTATGCCCTTGGACATGGCCCTTTCTACCCCTTCCCCTCCTATCATCATGTCAGAGTCCAATCTATCATAGTGTGAGCCAGATATAGCATCTTTTTGAACTGAACTGGCTGGTAAATTAACTTATGCTAAATGGCTATCTGCCTGTGACTGTCAACTCTATCATCCTTGTCTGTCTCCTTTTCCCCTTCCCAGACATTTCATTTCATTGTGGATGACATTTCATTTTATTCTCAATGCTGTTTCATCTCTTTGCAATGTATGAAATTTTTCAGTGAACAGAATACTCACTGACCCTTGTGAAACTGACAAGGATATTTGTATGCCCCAAATAAGTTCAATAACACAACACTGCCAGGCTTCTCTTCCAGTCTGCATTTCAGAGTCTGGGTTCTTAAAAATGGAACCTCTGTCCCACCTGACTCAAATCTCAAAACCGAACTTAAGCCTCATTATAGACACACACTGTCAAGGATAATTGGTCACAACAAGGTCCATAATGAGCTAATGGGCAAAACCTTTCTGGAAATCAGAAATAAATTGACATTTTCTGAGCATTTGCAGTGTGACCTTGGATGCTGGTCTCAAGGTCACCTTAGGAGCCCATGTTCACTATACTAGAGCAGAGTTTTTATGATAACAGGAAGAGATGCATATTCCTAGTAGAACAACTTTATAAAAGTCCTCTATAAATATAATAGAGTTCCATGTTCTTTTTATTGCTTCATTCCAGATACCGAATCTTCTTTTTTGTTTGTTTATTTTTTTCCACTTCCTGCTGTTTATTGAAGTCCTACTAAATGCTAAGGGTAGAAGGCTGAAAAAAACCCAGGTGTGATTTAGTTCTTCCCAGAGCTTATGGTCTGGTTGAGGAGCTAGACAAGAAAACTATTAGGAAAAGGGGATGGAAGAACAGAGTGCTACAGGGGCACACAGAAGAGACCCCTTACCCAGGCTAGAGAAGCAAAGGGCTTCCCAGAGGAAGCAATATCCAAGCTGAGACCTGAGGATGAATTTGACAAGGAATAATGTGAGGACAACATCAAAACTCTCCTGTGGATTAAATATTTGCTAGCATATTGCAGTGACTACACACACACACATACACCATTCTAAATTACAATCCTTAGAATATGTCTTCATATTTCATGCTCTTCTGAAACAGGTGTAGTTTCTGGTTCTATAGTCCAGTCCCTACAGCTCAGGTTTGTCCACGTCAACTTCGGGTGTCATAGGTCAGCAGCTCCTAGGAGGAGAGAAATGCCTAACTCTTTTGAAGACTAACAGTTGCCACTATGACCATAACTAACATTTGTAATTTCTAAAGCACTGTCATATGATTTATTTCATTTGATTTTTATAATTTGAGAGATTTTATTATTCTCATAACAAAAAATTAAGATTTGACCATTATTACACAACTTTTGAGACTCAAAATCTGAAATACACATAAAACTCTTTGACGGGTGCTTGCCACATAGTGATATATGAGTATTGGTTAAATTAAATAACCAAAATATGTTAATAAAATAAGCTTTCTGATTTCAAAACCAGAGCTTTTCCCTAGATTGCAATGGTTTCCCTTGCATCCAGTTCTTCAGAGGTTTACTGGACATCACCTTAGGCACTTTAAAGGCAAAGCACCTGGGGTTCAAGGCTCATCTGCCACCCACCCCCAACTACAGTAGCTTGACTTTTCCCGGAGTAGTTCATTTGCTGGAAGGCTTTGGGCAGGGTGGGGAGAGGAGCCTCATCAATGATATGGCATATATGCATTATATAAATACTATTTGGGGATAAGGGTGATGTTATTGGGAAATTGTAACCTAAATGTGAGAATGAGGCTCAGCACCTGTAGCACAGTGGTTGTGGCACCAGCCATGTATACCGAGGCTGGCGGGTTCAAACCATTGTTGTTGGCCAGCTAAACAACAATGACAATTGCAGCAAAAAAATAGCCAGGCATTGTGGTGGGCACTTGTAGTTCCAGCTACTTGGGAGGCTGAGGCCAAAGAATCACTTAAGCCCAAGAATTTGAGGAGTTTGAGGTTGCTGTGAGATGTGATGCCACGGCACTTCACTGAGGGCAATCTAGTGAGACTCTGTCTCAAAAAAATAAAAAAATAAAAAAATGGATGTATATATACATATGAAGGAGAAACAACAGCGTCCTATTTCCAAACGCTTAATGTCTCATGGGTGAAGAATAGGTTACATTAGGTGGATCACAGGCAGATCTAGCATTATGCCTTTTGAGGTAAAGAACTAGAACTTTTAAGTTCGAGAGATTTATATTTATACCCCAGTCTTCAACTGGCTAGCTATGTGAATGTTGGTTTTGTCATATGTAATATCAGAACTAATGAACCCCCTTTACAGGATTATTGTGAAGAAGTGCTTTGTTTTACTGCTGTATCACTGATGCCTAGAACAATACCTAGCATGTGGTAGGTGTTTAATAAACATTTGTTGAATGAATGAATGAATGACATGACAAAGATACTATCAAACCCAGTATCTAGCTCCCTGAAGATGTTTCATTTTCTTCACATGAATCAACTGGATGGAGACAGAGAATGTTTTTGGAGGGGGAGTAAAGCAGTGTTTTTCAATCTTTTTTATCCCATGACACACCTACAGTTAAACTTCTGGGGCACCCTTAAATTACGTTGATTTTTGAAAAGAGTAAAAAAAAAAGGATATATTTATTGGGGTTTGAATTTCTTTCAAAAATAATTTAATTAATTATCTTTAAAAATGTTTGCAGCACACCCAGGATCCTCTCATGGCAAACCACTGTGCCACGGAAAACTGGAGTAGAGTGAAATATTAATACTAGCTGACACTCTATGCAACAGATACTGTTTTACAGGCTTTACACTATTAACTCCTTTAATCCTCAAGTCCTACAATCTTCTCCAACTTGAGAACATTTTCTAACTTTCTAACCTTAGGAAAGTTAGTTAACCTATCTCTTCTTCAATTTGCACACTTATAAAATGGAAATAACAACGGTATTGACCTTATAGTTTTACTATGGGAAGGACGTTGGGTAATCCAAAGATAATTCTTAGAACAGTTCCTTGTAGAGAGTAAGCACTCGATATGCTTTGCCTCTTCTTAGGTTGTGAACCCCCCACTACTCCATATTTTACGAATGTGATGTCTTTCTGATACCTTGAGAGTTCTGAGATGAGAGTCATTGATGTAGGCAGGAAGAGCAGTTACTAGACACATAGAATTTAACTTGGGCCTCCATGAAATTTGAATGGGCAGAGAGGAGTGGGAAGGAAATTCCAGGAGGAGGGAAATATAAAGCTAGGGATGGTGTTAGAGTTCTCTTCTAACTGCTTGAATTCTGGCTTGACTATTTAGTAAAATCACGGTATCTGCCTCATAACGTTATTGCTATTAGGATATTGTATGAGATAAGGAGCATAAAATGCTGAGCACAGTGCCAGGTACCTTGGAAGCACTCAATACGGATAGTTAGTACTACTGTTACCATAGATGATGTGAAAACTAACCTATTCCATCCAAGAAGTGAGCTAGCTCTGGCTCCCCGGCATGTATCATTAGTTCAGTGACTTTTTGCCTATAACATAAACCTGGTTTAAGTGGAGCCTTAAACTTTAATGGATTGGATTTAAGGGGTGGAAGAGTGAGTGGGGAATGGTTTTGAGTATACCATTTAGAATAACTTTTATACTTATATATAAGTTGGGTACTAGTAAATTCACTGTGAAACTGAATTACTGCAAAGTAAGCAAATTAGTAAGTTTAGTGGAGAGGTGTTTTGCTCTTTCTTCAAACTCCTTCATGCAGACAGAGGATTGCTCCTTTTAAGTCAACTTTCTGCTTTTAAAGGGGGCAAGGAACAAGAAGTAACATGAGCTACGTTACTTTCCAGCCACTCCTTAAAACATGTAATATAAACTTCTAGCTCCCAAAATATCTTTCTTGACCTCAGTACTCTTTTGGATTCTGCTATTTTCTACTTGATCCTTTCATCCAGCCCCACCCCAGATATCTTTAAAAAAGCATGAGCTCAGACCTAACTTTTCCTTTCTCACCTATTGCAGGAATTGTTAATCATTTAAAAAAAGTTCCTTTAGGCCAATGTGGGTGGATTGCCTGAGCTCAGGAGTTCAAGACCAGCCTGAGCATGACCAAAATCCCATCCCTAAAAATAGCCAAGCATTGTGGTAGGCACCTGTAGTACCCACTACTTGGGAGGCTGAGGCAAGAGAATGGCTTGAGCCCAAGAGTTTGAGGATGTTGTGAGCTGTGATGCCATGGTACTCTACCAAGGGCAGCAAAATGAGACTCTCAAAAAAAAAAAAAAAAAGTTTCTTTGTGAAGATTATACGCACACTTGGAACGGAAGGGCATTTTCTCATTGGAGCTTCATGCAGTGAAGGCTGGAATTTTGCAGATTTATCTACAATATACACAAGCCCTAGGTGAATCAATGGACTCATATTTTACATCTACATTTGGAAATACTGTGAGAGTAAGCATTTTCTTCTTTACTTACAATATAGAAAATATTAAATCAAAAACCTGGCTCGGCGATTGTGGCTCAGTGGGCTAAGGCGCCAGCCACGTACACCTGAGCTGGCGGGTTCGAATCCAGCCTGGGCCCGCCAAACAACGACGGCTGCAACCAAAAAATGGCCGGGCGTTGTGGCGGGCGCCTGCAGTCCCAGCTACTTGGGAGGTGGAGGCTAGAGACTCACTTGAGCCCAGGAATTGGAGGTTGC
>CAUYRH010166742.1:0-32584 GCA_963574655.1 Perodicticus potto | reverse complement strand
TATTCTCACTCACATGGGTTTTTATCATTGCATACGTCCTTTGTAATTCAATCTTAAAAAAAAAAAAAACAGAACACCTAGAAGCTACAGAGAACTCAAATTAAGCAACGAAAAAGAGCCAACAATCCCTTATATCAATGGGCAAGTGAGATGAATAGAACTTTCTCTAAAGAAGACAGATGAATAGCTAACAAGCATATGAAAAAAATGCTCATTGTCCCTAATTATCACAGAAATGCAAATCAAACCACCCTGAGATATCACCTAACCCCAGTGAGAATGGCCCATATCACAAAGACTCAAAGCTGCAGATGCTGCATGGTTGTGGTTAGAAGGGAACACTTTTACACTGCAAACTAACACAGTCCTTTTGGAAGGAAGTGTGGAGAATCCTCAAAGAACTCAATCTAGACCTGCCATTTGATCCTGCAATCCCCATTGCTGGGTATCTACCCAGAAAGAAAAAAATATATATCATAAGGACATTTGCACTAGACTGTTTATCACAGTTCAATTTACAATTGCCAAATTGTGGAAACAACCTAAATTCCCACCAATTCAAGAATGGATTTACAAGCTGTGGTATATGTATACCATGGAATACTATCAACCACTAAAAAGGATGGTGACTTTACATCTTTTGTATTAATTTGGATGGAGCTGAAATACATTCTTCTTAGTAAAGCATCACAAGAATGGAGAAGCAAGAATCCAATGTACTCAATTCTGATATGAGGACAACTGATGCTAGTACATGGTGGGAGGGGAATGGGGGACTGGAAAGAGGAAAGGGGGAGTGTGGGGCCACCGTGTGTGACACATCTCTTGGAGATGGGACACTATTATTAGAGTGCAAATGCAAGCCGTGTAAACTGGCTCTTTGTACACTCAAAGATTCCCCAACAATAAAAAAAAAAAAAGTAATAATAAAATAAGTAAATAAATAAATCACCAAATGATGGTTATTTTGATTTGCATATCTGTAATTAATGAGGTTTGACATTTGCCTATACATTATCTGAGAGAGTGTTGAGGAAATTACTGGAAAAGGGGTGGCAAGTCAATAGCTAGAAGACTTTTTATCCTGAGGCCAGATCCTTTGTACTATTCTGCAGATAATATGTGCTGTGCCAGCTGTGTATCAGACACGATGCACTGCATCAAATTGAACACAAAGCAGTGGTTCCCAAATTTGAGAACCCTGTCAGAGTAAAGGAGGATGGAGTCACAGAATACAGTCAGGGATGCAGGGACTCTGAAGTATACAAAAAGACAAAACAACAGCAACAACAACAAAGCAAACAGCGTTTTGATGGTCTGACAATCTTCTTCTCTACTGGTTACCTCAGACAGTGGCTTTGAATAGTCTTGCTTGAATGAATTAAAGACACTAAGACTAAGCATTCAGCAGAAGGGGACGCTGATGATAAACCAAACGTCTGTGCTGGGGTCCTGCCCCAGGGGCAGGGTCCTTTAAGGCCAGTGGAAGTGTGGGGATTAACTGAAGAAAAGTAAATTTATAAGTGGCGAGAGATAAAGAGACAGTACATGCAGAATAAGAGTTTTTGAAAGTGGAAAACACAGGGAGCCATCACTAGTTTGTGGGGTTCCAATGAATGGCCTTGAGTGTTTGTTCCACTCAACTTTTATTGAAGGCTATTTGCTCATTTAGCCCAGAGGGTAGGCTGAAGAAGGGAACAAAAATGGGAGAAGTTTCTCTGAGTAAGCATGTTAGTTCTTATTCTACCTTTAATCATTAACTTTAAGGATCTGAGCCGCCTTGAGAAATCTGAAACCTGAGCCTTGTGTGGGGGCAGCCTCCTGTCTGTGGTCACACACACAGAGTCCTTGGGAGAGGTTATTCCCCACTAGTTCACTGTGGAGCAGATGCCCCAAAGGTGTCAGTCTTCTCTGAAGAATTGATGGGAACGAGGAATTTTCCTCTTGTCTCCAACCCAGAGGCATCCACCTCTATTATTGGGGTCCAAACTCTCTTGCCCATATTTCAGGGCTTGAGCAATTCCCTTGATCTCTGCCCTGGCCTTAATACAAATAGCCCTGCAATGGGTATTTGCTTTGGCTATTGACTGGGCAGGGCGCGGCCTGGTTAATGTTTCTTGCCAGGCCTTGCACGCACCTTCCTCTGCAGCCATTATTTCTTCAGAGTGTTTAAGACCCAGCATGGGTGTCTGTAAGCTGTATCTTTGACAGGCCAGCCTTCTAGAAGAAGCAGAAACTGCTCAGATATGTAATTTAGTGGCTGGTTTAAAAGTAAACTAGCTAAACTGTTTCTATTCCACCTTGCTCAGCTTATTTCTCTGTTCTTCCCTTTTTTCTGGGGGTATTTTCTCTTGCCAAGAATGGGGTCTTCAATCCCCATTCTGCCTGCAAGCTATTTATCATCTTGGTGTAAATCTTAGTTTTCATTTGAGAAGCCTGGTAGCACAGATGCATCAGATGTGACCTCCTCAGTATCACGTGTAAATTGCTTGAGTGAAGAGGAGCTGTGTCTGAGAAAGTCATTGTTAAAACAGAAGTCAACCCTTCATCCGGTGTGCCTGGTAACATATATTAGTATAAAGTTGTAAATATACGTAATATTTTGACATATGTGAATTATGTTATTTTAAAACAGTGTATACTTTTTTTATTTCTCCCATGAATTGTTTATCATAAGTATCTTTCCTAGCAAATAGCATATGTAAAGTGTGTGCAAAGATTTCTTTCCATTTTCTTTTGATTTAGTTGTCAGAACATGCAACATCTGCTAAAGCTGAAGCCAATAGTCTCAGAAATTTTTCTTTCATTGTACTCACAGTCTGCGCATCATTAGTACAATTCAGATGGAAATTCTGTAGAGATGCAATATTACTAACAGATTGTACTTCCCCAGAAAATTTGACCCCTGTGCAAATTTGATTTATTTAATATATTTGCATTTTAATGGATTTTTCTGAAAGGATAATCTTCTCATCAAGATGGGCTGCTGTGGTTTTACTGAGTAATCCACAATTTTCATCTCATTTGTATGTGTTTATTAATGTGCAGTATGAATATTTACACAATATGTATGCACATATGGATTATGTTTACCTGAAATGCATGTTTCAAAATTTAAAAGACTGAGCATTGGGTATTTCAGTTACCTTATAGATGCACATCTTCAATTTATTCATTTGTGGCAATCTCCCAACTTCAAGGTTAATAATAATTAATGCTTCTGTGATGTCTTAGAGTTTATAGTATTCTTTTCACATACATTAACTCATTTACTAAAATGCTTGAACTCCTGGGAGAACTCAATAACATTTGAAACTACAGGAGAACTACTTACAGAGTCAGTTCCTCCCTCCCTTAGCACTGTCACTAACTTTCAGTAACTCTAGTCCCTAAGCCACTCCTGACCATGCTGTTGGATTTAGGTGTGGTCAGTGGACACGGCCAGTGGAGGTAGTCAGAGGATCAGCCACAATCCAATATGGTTGGATTGCATTCTGACACCTTCTCTACCTCCCATCAGTTCTAGCCTACTCCCAAACTCCATTTGCTAGGATCCATCGACACAAATGTTGCTTGCTTCAATGCCTGTTTATGAGTTTTTAATTCTCTATAGGTGCTGGTACACTTCTGCCTAATTCCTAGGTGGCTATTCCTACTGCCAGCTACCATGGCAAGGTGTTACTGGAGTAAGACCTTATCTACGTTCTCCCCAGCTAGTGAGTGGGATCTTCCTCTTAAATCATTCATTTATTATGTGAAATGTCCACACTATTCCTTAAGATAAATGTATTCATATACACCAACTTCAAAAGTCTGTTACCTGGTATCAGTCTCCATTATTCCTAAGCATCGTTTTTATCATCTCACAAATACAGTAAGTCAGAATATGTATCTGCCCATATGGGACTGTACGCTCTTACAAAACATGTTGCCTTATGCATAAAAATAAAATCATAAAATGTCAGAAGTCATTTTCATATATTTTCTTGTTTCAAATGTCTCTTTTTCCTTGATGTTTTTGGTTAAAAGTGGTATGAATTATAACCCATGTGTGGTTCAGATAGTCACCTCAACAATCAAGATGCAAAACAGTTCCATCAGCCCAGAGAACATCTCGGTGATATACAGACCACATGCTCACTCCAAGGCCCTAGTCACCACTGATTTCTTCTCCATCACTATACATGTGTTTCTTTAAGAATGACATAAAAAATGGAGCAATGCAGTAAGTACCATTTTGTGACTGGCTTGCTTCATGTAGCACGTTGCCTATAAGGTCCATCCAAATTATAAAGTTTGTTCCTTTTAATTTTTTTGAATTTTATTTCTTTATTTATTTAGACAAAGTCTCACTCCATCTCCCTAGTGGAGTGATGTGGCATCATCTTATCTCACAGTAACCTTGAACTCTTGCTCAAGTGATCCTCTTGCGGCAGCCTCCCGCCACAACGCCCAGCTAGTTTTTCTTTTTTAGTAGAGACGGGTCTCATCTTTACTCAGCCTGGTATTGAACTCCTGAGCTCAAGCAATCCACCTGCCTCAGCCTCCCAAAGTGTTGGGGTTACAGGCGTTAGCCACCTCGCCCTGCCTTGTCCCTTTTTATTGTTGATTAGTATTTTGTTACATGGACACTAGAGCTAATAAATATACCAGACATAATGGTGTTGGTAAAATCAGCATAACATATCAAAAATTGTCAACATAATGCAATAAAAATACCTTGGGAATTAGCCAGATCTTGTTTCAAACATCAGTTCTGCTACTTAAGAGTTGTGGGGAAATGGTAAAGTCTCCTGAGCCTCGGATTTTGCAACACGAGGGTAATGATATTTATTTCATAGGATTTGGGAAAGAATTGGATAGGATGAAGTGTGTGAGGCTTTACTAACCATAGTAAATAGCAGCGTGTCTGTCTTCCCTTCCATCTGTCACAAAGTTAAGGTAGCATAGTACCTATGATATTTTCTGTAATTTTTATTCTTCTGATTTGTAAATGTGAAAATTCATAATAATCACTTTTTAATTGTTGATTTTGTTAGCAGGTGGGAAATACTCTATTATGCTATGCAGAGTAGAGATTTTTGCATGTCGTAAACTATTAAAAAATGTTTTAAACAAGTGTAAAACACTAATTTGCATCTAGTTTGCATGCTTTTCTAGGACCAGGTTATCTTCTGGAGTGAATTCTTAGAAGTCGAAAATTTGGAAATTTGTTTTAAATATCACCAACAGAGTTCTCTTCGCCATCTTCCCTTATTCCCGGTGCTACTCCCATGAAGGTGGAGCTGTGCAGTTTCAGCGGGTACAAGATCTACCCTGGTCACAGGAGACACTCCGCCAGGACTGACGCCAAGGTCTTCCCGTTTGTGAAAGCAAAATGACAGTCCGCGTGGAATCCTTGGCAGATAAACTGGACTGTGGTCCATGGAAGAAAGCACAAAAAGGGACATTGGGAGGAAATTCAAAAGAAAAGAACCTGCCATGCAGTCCAATTCCAGAGGGCCATCACTAGAGCGTCTCTTGTTGAGATAATGGCCCCCAAAATCAGAAACCAGGGAGAACAAGTTATCAGGGCTGCAAAGGAAGCAAAAACGGCTAAGTAAGCATTAAAGAAGGCTGTGATGGCCGCTGGAAAGCTCCACAAAGGCAGCACCTGGGCAGGAGAGTGTGAAGCCTGTAAAGGTTTCTGCTGCCCGAGTTGGTGGAAAATGCTACATTGGCAGATCCGATTTTTAAATAAAGATCCAACTCTAAATATATACATACATAATCACCAACAGAACTGGTTTGTGTGACCTGATGTGACATAGGATGGATGTACATTTTATCTCCGCCTCGTCGGGCTGCCCTACCTACCTGAAGAGGAGGCAAACCTTGGATGCAAAGGAGGCTGGGGGGGGGGGCTCCGCCCTCTAATGACCCTGGTTTCCTCATCTCACTGGATGCTGAACTCCATTCCTTGCCAGTAATTGGTCTGTTGCAATTTCTGGGGCATAGCATATGGCTTCATTATCAATATGAGTAAGAAGATGCAATTAAATTTCTGACCCAAAGATGAAAAATATGAGTGTGCTTATCCCAAACTTCCCATCTTTGATCACTTTATACTTCTGGCTATACAAGTGAGTAAGACTGTTCTTTGACACTAACGTTTATAGTATGAAAATCATGAGGAGGGTTTCAGTGTAGTTGTTTTGCCAAGTAAATCGTTAAAGTTATATGACACTGAATCCTGTCACGGATTCCTGACTTCTACCAGGAAGTAATAAAAACTAACTTGGTTTCGAACTTAAAATAAGAGTTCAGCCAGAATTCTATCAGACTGGGAGGCACAGAGATCATTTAAAATGAGTAAATATAATTTAGCATTTCCCAATGTTATAATTTATTAGATCATCACCTGGATGTTTCAGCAATAAAGCACATCTGCTTGCCTAGGATAGGTTGATCCATTTGAAGTTGCCAGTGGCGAACTGTTTTCCACCTATAGAAATGGCAAGTTCATATGGTTCAACCTAATAAAAGATTCTAAGATGCTGACTTGGGAGAGAAACAGGTGTTTTTATGGACTGGATTGCATCCCCTAAGATTCATGGCATAAAGCCCTACTCCCCAGGGTGATGGTATTTGGATACAGGGCCTTTAGGAAGATAATTAAGGTTACACGAGGTAATGAGGGTGAGGCCCTACACAGATAGGACTTTTTCCTGGTAAAAAGAGGAAGTGATACCAGGGATCCCTCTCTGTACCCACACAGAGGAAAGGCTGTGTGACAACACAGAGAGAAGACAGATCTTTAGGAGCCAGCAAGGGAGACCCCACCCACAACCAACCCTGATGGCACTTTGATCTTGGACTTCTAGTCTTCAGAACTGTAAGAAAATACATTTCCGTTGTTTAAGCCACCAAGGCTGTGCTGTTGTTTAAGCCACCTGGGACAGGTGCCTATCCCCAATTATCTGCTATCTCCTGGTTCAGAAACCACATCAGATTATAAAATGTTAAAAGTCATCGGGGTGCCTACCCTTCAAGCCTTGTCTGCAGGTCCAGTAAACAACAAAAGGAAAACTCTGTGCCACTCAGAGCAGGTTTCATTTATACTTGCAAAAGAGTAGTTTAACGCTAATGTAGAATTACAAATAGGTCAGTTTCATAAGTCTGCAGCCTGAAGCTCTAAATTAACTGAGCCCTCTGGACTACGTGATGTAATGGCACGTGGAGGTCCTCTGCCTACCATGTATTTTACCCATTGTGCCCCAAATTCCACTTTGCCACATATCTGAAATGCCATCATTAATGACTATTTGGGGGGAGGAGAGGGGGTTAATCAGTTTTAAATGTGAAATTGAGAATACACCTGTGGCAGATCCCTTCATAGCACAAGTTACAAACTATATTTGTGCATACTATCTTATTTTTCCTAACTCCAAATATTATTAGTAGGCCTATTATGCAAACAGTAAATTTTTCCACATTAATTCTTATATCTTAATGTTTATCTTTACATTATTCATTCCTAATATTTTATAGTAGAAGATAACCTGGACTAAGATACAGAGAACCTAGATTTTGGATATGCTTAGAACCCTGTCTCATACTAAGTCATTGAGATAGAGATAAAAATAATACATACAGATATACTCAGTCAAAAGAACTAAGCTACTTCCTAATAAAAACATGACTTCGTCTCACTGAAAAAAATAACGACAATGAAATGAATTGGAAGTTAGGAAATGGGTTCTCTTCCATGCTCTGTGACCTCAGATAATTAGTTAATTACTTTGGGACTTGGTTTCTTTGTCTAAGATGAACGGGATTCAAATAGTAGCTCACCCTAAGGTTCACTTCTGGCTTTTTGTGTCTTTGAGGATAATAATAGATTGAGGAAAAACAGGCTTGCTTCATGCTCTGCCTCGTTTCCTAATCATCTGCTTTGAGTGAGGCATTGTGCCATGAGGAATGCAAAGATGGGCAAACTGCAGTTGTCTCAAGGGTGTCTTTTCATAAAAATTTCAGATGATTTGCAGAGCGTTATTTCATTAATGGCGCAAAAGCTCTGGCTTGATTTCCCTGCCCTAAATTTCATCATCCTTGAATGGATTATTAAATTACTGGGCTTTCCCACCCCCAAGAAGTTATAACCATAAGCAAGGAAAATAAATTTTGGTTAAGGAAATAAAATGATGTATTAATTACCAAAGCAGAAGATACTAAGTAATGAAAAGTTTTACCCTAAAATATATAGATATCAATATGCTATACCACTGTGAAATTAAACAAAATCATCTGAAAGGAAGTTGGGGTATTTGGAAGAGAAACATTTCACTATATATGGTTTTATTTACTTTTCTGATTATCACTCTTATTAAATTGCTATTGTTAATCATATTTTATCATATCAATAATACCATTATTATAATCGATGCTTAAATGTGCAATGATATTTTAATTAATGGATAAGAATAAAATATTTTCATTTGTTTTTTTAGTCATTGATGACTTGCTTTAATAGGCTTATATAGACATCTAATTTAGAAGGACATGAATAGTAAAACTTTAATTAATGTCATAAAATTGTTATAAAATAGAGTATCCTGGGAAACTACATCTTTATTAATAGAAACCCTCCACCTTTTTTGGTCAGAACTCTTAAATTAGTTATCAAAGCATACTGAAGATGTTGCATTTATCTCTGATGATCTGACCCAGTGGTCATTATTTTGAAGGTTAGTTCTCACTGTTCATTATCATAGTAGTAAAAACGTAGAAGATTGATTTTTCTAAGAGCTGATGGTAGAATAAACTCTGGATGTTTTGTGAAAAAAAAGTAACCTTTTTTTGAATCAGGACTATTTATTTAGTGACTACTATATGCCAGAAACAAGGAGCTATACTTTATGTGTACTTGCTGATCTCTGATCCTGACAACTAACTCCAGTTTACTGAGGAGCTGTAACAGCACCAGCTTTGGTTCATCTCTCTTCCAAAAAGTGATGTGAAGAAGCCCACCACTAAAACTTCTCCACGTAAATGAAGCTTCCAGTGTGCGGAGAGTCCAGTTATGAATAAACCAGGTTTTTACTCATCAAGATTATGAACCTTGGGACTTGTTTATTTGCTCTTGATCTCAATTTTTAAAGGTGCTAGCCTAATAATTGATTATGGTCCAAATATGAACAGAAGGAACCATTCCGAGTGTGCAGTGTCTGTGATATTTTTATTTCCACCATTTACCTAGTGCAGTAAGGACAACCAGACAGATGCTGATCAGCATTCACAAGCTGTATCTTTGAGAGGACCTGTGAGTGCCGTCGGCATCTTTTGCCCAGGTCTTCCATACCACTGCTGAAGAATGTTTGTTTCTCAAAATATTAGCAAAATTTGTGATTTAGTTTAGGATGGCCCTCATTTATCATAGCACAAATAATGACTTTCAGGTGTCTTCCAGAGACATGAAGTTACAAAGACAGTTCTGCAGGATTTTATGCAGGCACATTTCCAAATGGATCAATGAAAGCTTTGCTGATCCAGCAGTAGAAGAATTATGCCAGGGTGCTGAAGAATAATAATGACAGTAACGATCATTGATTGCTGTGGATGGCCTAGGCACCGTACTACATCTTGGTGAAGTGGGTGAATTTATTCTCATTTTAGGACATTGTAGAAACAGAAACTACAAAAAACCTGGCCAAGGCCCTACAATCGTAATTCTTCAGAGCAGAGATACTAATTCAGATCTTGTAATTAACCACCATACTCCACAGACAGAGTCCTATGTCCTTTCTAAATAATTGCTTACTCTCAGGGAACTTGAATATTTTGAAACATAACTTGACAGGAGGAGGATTGAGGGGGGCTTCTAGTTGGCAGGTGGGTTTTGGGGGTGAATCTTGACTTCACCCTATCTGTGTGGCCTTGCTTCACCGACTGCCTCCTCTTCACCTGCGCCTGGAATATGAGCAGCAGCCGGCGGGTGAGAGGGAGACAGGGGGATCGGTTGCTGGGATATACAAGGGACTCCCACTTCCCAAGTCCGGGTGCGGATTTCCATTTTCTGGCTTTATATTTATATTTTATATTATATTGCATGGATTTATATTTAACAAAACAATTTGCATTTTTATAATGAAAACATACCAATCCAATCTTCACAGACATAGAAACAGACCAGGCAGTGATGGTATCCTGAGTTTTCCTGAGTTAGAACTCAACAGTTGGGAGAAATCTCTGGACATACTTAGATCAGCCTTTCTCTCCGCTTGGTTACATGTTTTCTGATGAAGATTTACCTAATGCTTTAATATTTAAGGAAACCTTTTATAAATATTACCTATAATCTTTGTATACTTAAGACTCACTAACACAATTTTACAGGTGAACAAACTACGACTCAGAGAGACTAAGTAATTGTCAGAGTTACCTAGTAAACATTATTAGCATGCTTCAATTAACTTTTGCCAAATTAAAAATTTTACTTAAACTTAGGAATGGTGCCTTTATGACATATTAAATATTTTTATTCTTTCTGAGGCTTAATATTTTATAAATCATTTTGGTTCTTTTCACTCAGCACATTAATTTCATATGTGTACCTTCAGTGAAATCTAACTAAGTTCTCTAATATGTGTTTCAAAGTGAAAACTGAAAATATTGGAAATGTGGACAAACAGAATACAATTACAGAGTAAAGCACTTTACAAACATCTCAGTGGTCCCAAGATTAAGTAACACTTGTCCAGGTCAGAAGCAACTGGCCTCTGAGATAAACATCCCACTATAGCAGCAACCTCGAAGACAGACACTCAAATTATTATCCTAGCTGTTTTTCTTCCTGTATTCTTGAGAAAGCTGCTGTCCCCTAAATCGAGCATCGAAAATCATTCTGTGAGGATATAGTACTCTATGATGTCAAGGAGAAGAAGATATGGGTGTAATTCCAAATCTTCCTACTTCTATTTAATTTGCCTCTGAGGATGTTGTACTTTTGAAGTATGTGAATGTCTTTATGCGTGGTATTTCTTGAGTTAACCAGGTTCTACAGCTCATTTCTCATTCAAGCATCAGAGGTGTTCTCTGTATCAAGTCTGGGAGTTAGTAAGTAGACTAGTGCATTTTTTGTTCATTCTCCAGATTCAGTTCTATAATGAGCTGCTCGATAATGTCTTTTACAGGCTTTTCAGTAATTTTAGAATGAAATGCCAGTTACTCTTATTTATTCTAAAAGTAGTTACCTGGCCTTTTTTTTTTTTTTAAAGTCTCTTTCCAGATCTATTCTCCTGAGATCCACCAATCTATATGCTAATATTCCAAGTTTTTCATTAGTGTAAAGTTATCTAACTTTTTACACTCTTGCATCTCCTTAATCATGTCTAGCTCAGGTTTAGCATTATGGATACAGATGTTGCTGTTTTTCAGAGAAAGAATCTGCTCTTTGGGAGAGTCTCGCATCCCTAGTTCGTCTTACATAAAAGCCTTCTGAATCCTTCACATTCCACCATCTCAACTGCATGTTCAAGGTAATGTTATTTTCTCCATTTTTGCCCATATGGAATGACAGAATTTCAGAAAACTGGTTGGGCTTACATATTAGTTACCTGAAAGAAATAGAAATAAACCTTTTTTTTTTTTTTTTTGTAGAGACAGAGTCTCCTTTGCTGCTTTTGGTAGAGTGTGGTGGCATCACACAGCTCACAGCAACCTCCATCTCCTGGGCTTAGGCTATTCTCTTGCCTCAGCCTCCTGAATAGCTGGGACTACAGGCATCTGCCATAACACCCAGCTATATTTTAGTTGCGGTTTGGCTGGGGCTGGGTTTGAACCCACCACCCTTGGTATATGGGGCTGGTGCCCTACCCACTGAGCCATAGGCGCCACCCATAGAATAAACATTTAACATTCTATGTCTTCTTTGGAAATTGTCAGGTATCTCTTGGTGAAAATATTCTGTGTATAAACCAATAACGGTCGAATCCTTGGCCCTTATCAGAAAGTCTTAATCTGGTTTTCTCATTAAAAAAAATTTTGTCATATAAAAATTTATCTTAAGGAGCCAGGTAAAGGTCTTCTGTACCCTTCTAGCACATACCTTAGGTTTTCAAAGTTAAATAGGAATAATACATTCACTTATGTCGCCATCCATAATTATTTGATGTTTGATTTTCCAAAGACTAGTCTGTTTGTGTCTGAACTTACTATCAACATAAAGGCCCCCTCCACCTTGATCTTTTGTACATCTTTCTTCTGTGGAAAGTAGTTATAAACCATACAGAAATCTTGATGTGCTAGTCTAGCACTTTACTAGCTCTTATTGCAGTGTGTATGATGTACCCTCTCTCTATGTGGGTAGAGAGAGGAGGCATAGTGGAACTGACAAATGATTCTCCTAAGATTGGTCTAAGTATTTATGATAGTTCATGGTTTATGGTGGAGAAACGTGGGGAGGGTGGAAGTGATTAAGTTATTTACCCCTGAATAGAATACGGGTCACTGAAAGTTGGAGAATAAATGTTATAAATTCCACATTTTTGATCTACATTATCCACCTTGGTAGGAGCCAAGATAAGGAGAGTTTGAAGGACAGGGCAGTGTTTTGTTAAGAAAGACCGAAGGCTGTGATACATTCAAAAGTGCAAAGATGTGCCTTAGAATTAATTTAAGGATTTAGGCAGGATTCCAAAGGATCAAATATTAGTAGTGGTTTTTTTTTTTAACTTAATCTAAAAAGAGCCAGAAACTTAAATAAAAATTGAGGCAGGTTTCCAAAGGATTCTTCGAAGTTGAAAGATGTATTTTGGGAAAGAATTAAATTAAATGATTTAATAGAAAATAAGTAAATAAACACATGAAATAAATGTCTGTTTTGGATCAGGTGGTTCACACCATCTCAGTTAACTGCCAAAAGAAGCTCAACGATATGAAAAATTACTTCATTTTGTCCCTGAAGAAGCTAAAGCTTCGGAAAGTAAGGAAATTAGCCCAAGGGCACCCCAAACCATTGCCATGAATATCCAACCTGCTCAAATATTCATAGAAGGTGAATTTAACATTGGTGTCCTTACAGCATGAGTTAAGGTTCAGTATCAACTTTGAATTTCAGCACTGGATGGTTAGTCAACCATGACTCAGTCAACATCATTCTAAGACCATCTAAAACAGACAATGAACACGTTAGAATTCTGAAGGAAAATAATATTATATTCCCAAGATGGATTCTAAAGAAGATGGAGAATGTACAAATCTAGAGGAAAATGTGCACATCTACAGGAATCTAGAGGAAAATGTGCACATCTACAGAAACGTGGGTACACCCAGAATCATTTTGTAAGCAGTTAAAATGAGAAGGAAGTGACTGGTGATGGATGGATGTTCAAATTACCTGAGTTACTTACAATAGGTTAGATACATTCACGTCTAGAAGCTGATGTTTACATACTGTGGCAGACATAATGAAGGAAGAATCATTTAATCCTTACGTCAACCCTGTAGAGTGGGTGCTAGTGTTACTGGTGATGGACCCAAGTCAGAAAGAGGTGGAGCATCTTGTTTGACGAGCTGATAGGTGGCAGAGCTGGCATTTGAACTGAGGCAATACCAGAGCCACTGCTCTTATTTATCCTACTATGTCAGTGTGACCACACCTCTGTGTACATGTGTGAGCTTTTGCCTAGGGACATAAAAATTATGACTCGCTAGCCTGTGACAAATTTTATATGTGAAAATACTTTCCTGTTCTTAAAGGAGTAAGTTCATTGATTTAGTCAACAGATTTTTTTTTTTTTTTTTTTTTTTTTTTGGTGGTGGTTTTCTGGCCAGGGCAGGGTTTGCACCTGGCACCTCCGTTATATGGGGCCAGCACCCTACTCCTTGGAGCCACAGGCACCGCCCTATTCAACAGATATTTATTGAGTACCTACAACGTGGCACACACTGCTGGTGGTGGGGAGAGCAGTGACCGAGAGAGACGGACCCTGCTTTATTATACAGGTCCGGTCCTAGGCACTCTGTACGCATTCACATCCCATTACAGTGCATGCTAAATTTTGCAAATAATACACGTTCTCATGAGCTTGAGCAAAGGAGTTACCCTTACAAATTAACATCATTCTACCAACAACTCCATCAAGTGGGAAGGTTTAGGTTATTCTTATTTAGAACCAAAGGAGCAGTTACAACCCTCCTATGGTCTTAGAAGGATTTTATGAATGAAGGTTTAAACCATGTATCTTTATAGTTACATTCTTCATCGTTACACTGTGGTTCATTAAGGAACAGTTTTCTCCCACTGCCCGAATCGCTTGTTAAACATACTTAGTGTCATATATCCAGTATGCTCTAAGTCAGTAATGAGTCGTGGAATGATGTATAAAGGATGTGGAGGTGAGGCACATAGTGCCCATCACACAATGAAGGAAATTCACGCTGCCACTACTATCCCATCTCCAAACTACTAATCATTTGCCAGATTTAAACGGCTTTTTTAGCGTCACAATGTTGTTCTTCCTTGATGGTAAAGGCCCGCCTCTAAAAATCAGGCTACAACCCCTTAAAATCAATTAACATTCCACCAACGTGCTAAGGTGATTCTACTGTTGATGAGAAAGGAAGGCTCTCAGAAGGTTCTGCCCCCCTTGTTTTGTATACTCGCTCCCTTCCAGGGTGTGAGCAGTGCCCGGCTCCAGAAGGGCCGGTTGAGGTCTGCTGACTAAGCTTGCACGCAGGGACCCGCAGGCGTCACGAACAGGCTCTTCACACGCATGCAGTTCACGGCTACACCCTCGGGCGCGGATACCCACGGACCGGCACGTTTTGAATGTGTGTGCTGTGAGCCTGCGATGGCCTCCCTGTCTTTCACCTGACCCTTGAGGAATCCCGGCAGTTCCCCAGAACTCAGGGAATAAGCAGGGAGATGAGGCAAACAGCCCTTTTCCCTTCCCTGGAGACGGGGACCGCTGGGTCCCAGGGATCTGCGGTGCCTTCCCTGGCAAGCGGCTAACAGAGGGCGACGGGGAGGCTGCGCGAGAGAATTCAAGCCGAGAGGAAGGGGCCGTGGCACAGGAGATGAGGCTTCGGGCGCTACAACGCCCTGGGAAGCTGGAGCGGGGGCCAAGAACCTAAACTCCTCTGCGATTTCTAACCCGGGCCTCGGCTGGGCCCGGTCGGTCCTGCGCCGGGCTGAGGAATCCGGGCGATCGCCGGCTGGACGCACCGGCCGAAACTCCAGGCGCCGCGTCCAGCTCTGCGCTCGGCTTCGCTCTCGGAAGACGCGTCCCCGCACCGTTTTCACAGGCGCTCTTGCGGGATTCTTAAACCGCCCAGCTGGTGTTTGGGAAGGGAGTTCCTAGCTCTATCTCTCGCCTCCTCCCCCACCCTCTTTTGGATTGTCACCCCCGCGAAGAGCGTCCCCAGCTGCACAGCGTCCGCCCGCCGAGGGGTCCCAGGGCGGCCTCCGCGTCCTCCCACGCCGCCGTCTCCGGCCCGCCCGGGGCTCCACCCGGCGCTGCCGTCCGGCCGAGGGTCTCGCGCCCCCGCTCCGCGGCCGCTGCCCGTCGGCCGCCTCTCCCCGCCCTGCCGCACGACCCCGCGCCCGGCCGGGCAGGGGCGGGCAGGGACCGGGGGCCGGTCCGGGGGTCGCCGCCGCCTCGGAGCCCGGACCTGCCTCCGCCGCCGCCTCCCGGCTGCATCCCTCCCTCCGCCCGCCGCCCCCGTGGCTGCTCGGCGGCCCGGGGAGGGGGCCCGGCGCGGCGGCCGCCAGCTCGGCTCGGCTCGGCCCGGCCCGGAGGCGTGCATGCCCCTGCTGCCCGCGGCGCTCACCAGCAGCATGCTCTATTTCCAGATGGTGATCATGGCAGGGACGGTGATGCTGGCGTACTACTTCGAGTACACCGACACGTTCACCGTGAACGTGCAGGGCTTCTTCTGCCACGACAGCGCCTACCGCAAGCCCTACCCGGGCCCCGAGGACAGCAGCGCGGTGCCCCCGGTGCTCCTCTACTCCCTGGCCGCCGGCGTCCCCGTGCTCGTGGTAAGCCCTGGGCTGGCCCTCGCTGCCAGCTCCCTCCTGTCGCCCCAAACCTTCGGGGTTGAGGCCGGCTCAGGGCTGGGGCGCTGCAGCCTTTGCCTTCTAAGTTCCCCCAAGTTGGTGGCGGCCCCTTACCCAGAGGACATTCTAGGGCGCTTGAGGGGTGGGCGCGAAGGCAGCCCCCAGCCGTCCTCACAGGCCACCTCACCCCCGCGATGGCTGCAGTATTGGGTGACCTGACCGGGGTGGGGGGAGGATGGGGGGGTGTCTAATTGGGAGGTGGGCTTTGGGGGTGAATGTTGACTTCATCCGCTCTGGGTGGCCTTGCTTCACCGACTGCCTCCTCTCCACCTGCGCCTGGAGGATGAGCAGCAGCCGGCAGGTGCGAGGGAGCCAGGGGAATCGGTTGCCGGGGTGTCCAAGGGACTCCCACTTCCCGAGTCCGGGCGCGGATTCCCATTCTCCCACCTCCTCCCCTTTCAGACGAAAGTGCCCCCGGGACTAAGCTGACCAGGGAACAAATAGGTGAAAAGAATTTGAGGATTTCTAAATGAAGAGGCCTCAGCAGCAGCGCTTTGCTGAAAAGCAGGAGCTGTGTCTGAATTACAAGAGGACTTCAGATTTATTTAAAGGCTGTGCTGCTCCCTGGGCAGTTGAAGTCTTTTTCTCTTAGAACCTTACAGAGAATGCTTTATGCAGAATGTGCATGTGTGTGAGACTATGTAAACACGCACACATATACATATATATAATAAGTATTTATTGGGGTAATCCGATAATAATTTACATATTAAATATGACTCAAAGTTCTTGTAGGAGAATTGGTGGTGTTTCTTTAGAAAACCTGATGCATTGTGGTTCCCTTAATAATGACAAAGTATTGGAGGTTTCCTTCTGGTGCTATTTCCTCTCTTTCTCTCTCACTCCCCTTTCTTCTCAATAGATAGCAAATAAGAAATCAGGAAATGAAGAGGAAAGGGGAAATCAAGTTTTATTTTCGGTCGCTGACTGTGTCATTTGCGATAACTGAATGTTAAGGACATCTGTTGTATTCATTAGGTTTGGATATTCATCTTGTCTTTGATTTTTAGGGCAAATGACTTCATAATTTACAAAATAATGAAAAACTCCTAACACACACAATTGAAATCCCTGAACAAGCCAACCGATTTTTGATAACTTCAAAGCAACTTCACCACCTCTACTGTGATAGCTGACTTCAAATTAGTGCTAGCACAATTGTTTGAAATGTGTTAGACCTTGCCCCAGAACATGTTTTGCGTTGTTTTTTTAATGTTGTAATTTGCTAAAATGTAGCAGAAACTCCAAACCCAGCTTCATATTCATGTTCTCTCTCTTCCATTTGAATTGGTCTTTTGGGGGCAGGAGGGTCTGGTTTTCCAGGAGATTAGCTCAGAATTTTTCAAGGATTTTTTTTTTAGACAAACAAAAAAATACTGTCACTTTCAGGTCATTGATTTGGTCATAACCAAAATCAATGGTGTCTGTCATTCATCCTTTGGTAATTACCATTCTGTGTCTTTTTTTTTTTTTTTATGAGATAGCACTTTCAGACCCTCACTATCCATCCTGGGGGCAGGTGCCATTTAGAGACAAGGATACACTGGCCCAGTGATCTTGATAATTCTCCACTTAGAGGGAACCCAGGAGGGAGAAAGGGAAAGAGGTAGTCACTATTGAATGTATAGTCTGTGCTGGGTAACTGAAGAGTCACCGTTGCATATTTTTCTCAGCAGTTCTTCCAGGAGATGCTAGCTTAAATTAACATTTGAGGAAACTGAGGTTCAGAGAATAAATTAGAAATATCTGAAAACAATAAAAGATGGGTATGATGTTGGTATGCCCACAGGACTGATGCCAAATGCCAATGTTATCTCCACTGCTTCCAAAGACCATATTCTCTGAAAGATGGGCCATGCCTCATAGGGCAGACATTAAGAATATAACTGGGAAGAATGTTTTAAGAGGGAAGATTCACCTTGGTTTCCATGTTTAGACTTGCAGTTTTTTACATCCATGAAAATGGATTTGAAAGTCAGAAGAGAAAAGTACTGGGTTTTGGAGGATAGCTGTGTTGTGTGCCTTTTCTCCCCTTCTGCTCCCAGGAATATCACACTCTGTCACTGTATGAGGAGCTAGGAACTGTAATGGCAGATTCTCCTCTTCACTACTCTTTTATTATTATTATTATTATTAAATCATAGCTGTGTACATTAGTGCAATCAAGGGGTACAATGTGCTGGTTTCATATACAATCTGAAATATTTTCATGAAACTGTTCAACATAGCCTTCGTGGCTCTTCACTACTCTTAAGAACACTTACTTTCCATGCTAATTTTGTCATAAAATAATAGGATTGGTAATGTTATTAATAGCACTCATTATTTGTTGAGTTATTACTTTATTCTAGGTACTCTTTTAATAGGCTCTCCACACACATTATACCCATCTAATGTTTGCATTATCCCTGAAAGAAATTATTATTATGGTCATCTAGCACTCAAGAAAACTGAGGTTAAAAAGGATTAATTAACTTGTTCAAGGACTAGGGCTAAGAATGTTACATCTAGATTTCTGCCTTCAGCCCATCAAACTCCCAAGTCTCTGCCTTTTCTTCAGTTTACTCATAAATTCATAAATCTTTCTTCTGAATAAATTCCTCAAACAAAATGTCTCTTTTCTCATCTATTACATTGCTTGTATTGTGGTTATGAAGGTTCACTGTGTGTGTGTATATATATCTGTGTGTATATTTTAACATCTACATTATATATAATATGTATTTTATTATATAGGTGTGTATATATGTATATCTTATGTAAAGATATACATACCTATATATTATATATATCTTTAGCTTTCTAAACTTATTTCTAATCCTTTAGGGTAATTTTGAAAAGTAGTATCTTTCTTCACTATCACGATCTTTGGATTTGTTTTATACTCACTGAATTTATTTTTCTAAAAATTGGAAACAATGTATAGTTCACGCTTACTCATTTTTATATAGTGTTGTCTTGGGGCTCAGGTTTGGAGTCTAAAAATTTGAATTCAGATTCAAAGTATAGTCTGCTGTTAAGAGTTGAGAACTCTAATTTCTGTCTATTCTGTGTATTCTCTTGAAAAATTATTTAAGCTCGTTATGCCTTAATTCCCTAAATCACAGGATTTTGAATATCAAATTAATTATTATGTGTAAATGTCAACCTTGGCCTAGAGTTGATACTCCATAAATGGTCCCTATATTATTAACATTATTAGTAGTAGTTAAAATAATAATTCAGTAAACGTTTATTGAATTCCTGTGTTCCAAGCACTCTATCTGGTGGAATAGAGAATTCAGCTGAATAGAGGCTGGAAAGGCAACTTTAGAAGTAAACCATGGTCACTGATTCTAAGGAATTTATAGCCTAATTTGGAAAATTAGGTAAAACACTTAAAGATCATAATATAAATAATAATGACAAAAGTTATGCGTGTGTACACACAGAAGGTACCGAAAAGGTATACACATTTTAAGACAGGAAAACACTGTATTAAAATTGTAATGCTCAATATATGCTGACAACAAAAGATTAATGCCAGTCACATTTGAGCACCTCTTGTAATTGCAGAAGTCAAACACAACTTGAGTATTACAATCTTAATACAGTTTTCCCCCTTTTAAAAAATGTGTATACATTTTTTGTCACCCTCTTATATACAAATGTGTATACCACAAAGATCTCTGGTAGTTCAGAAAAGCATAGGTTAATTTTTGTTTGGAGGAATGAGGAATGGGTTCCGGGGGAGATGGTGGTATTTGAGATGCATCTTGAAGGAGAAGCTGAAATTGAATTTACTTAACAGCAGCAACTTGGTGAACAGCCCAGTGAGGCAGCAAATGCAGATTGTAATCCTAAAAGAACACTTGGTTAGTCTTATTTTTAAAAGTGGTGTGTGGGGAAAACAGGGTGGACAACTAACTATGAAGGCTGGGCTGGCGCTGGTGGGACCTAGAAACTAGACTGAGAGTTTTTCTCAATTTGTTAGGAATTAAGCTGATGGATGGTGTTTTAGGACATTTTAAGGCAGTAATAGGTAAGACTCTTATATTATCAAAATATCTGTATAAAATAATTTTAAACTCTTTATTCTTAGGTCTATTTTGTGTTCTCTAATATTATTATTCTACTTGTCAGAAAACACCTATAAATTGGGCTTGTTTACATAGATGACATGGTTTATACACCCTTTGAAAACAGATGCTATTTAGTTTGATTTATGTATCATTTGCCAAAGTGCTATATACAACACACACAGATGTAAATTTAATTTGTGATCCTGGGTTTTCACTGATTAAGAGAATTGTTTATGACAATGGGTTCTGCTCTTCAAATTTGGCTGCAGTGGCCACTAGCAGGCATTTTTCACTAGACCTTGGAATAACTCAGGTGATTTAAAGGATATGAAACTCGATCACCATCTTCGTAGAGCTAGAATAAAGAGAAAGCAGTGTAGGGCCAACCAAGGTGGCCCCTGACACCAAGTGGGACAGATGTAAAGGCTGAGGTCCGTCCCTCATTCTTTATGTGCATCCTCGGGAAGCTCCCTCTAGACCCTGAGGCTCAAATTTGAGTGAGGTAGCTCCTGTCACTATCCCAAGGGTGCCAGTGTCATTAAGTATGGTGAAGGCAGATGACAGAATGGCATCTTATACCCAGAGCCCCATCATGCTGGATCAAAGTGCCATGGACCATAAACCTTACCTTGGATGTCCACTTCTGTCCCCACCCCTGGAGCACTCTCCTGTGGTGTGGGGTGGGAGAAGAAGCAAACACAAGTGTTTCAGACAAGTCTGGTTTCTCCCACTTGCTAGCCATGTAACCTTGGGCAAATTTCCTTATTCACAAAATGGACATAAAAACATTCATTTCTTTGAGAGTTGGTACAAGTGTGTAGACGTTAAGGTCACAGACTCTGGAGTCTGACGGCTGGGGTTTGAAGCCCAGGCCTGCCACATTCCTGCTGTGGGACCTTGAACCAGGGCTCCCTCTAGGCATCAGTTTCTAACTATTCTATGCATAGTAACCCAGTGCACTGGTCTCATGGGGTTGTTATGAGTATGAAACGGGTTGACCCATATGTCAGGGTAGGGTCTACCTATCTAGTGTTCACTCCCGGGAGGCCTCTTGAGGTTGTGATCAGTAATCAAGAAAACCGATTTTAAAATCCTAGCAAAGTACCTTTGTTTGCTAGTGGATTGGGAGGCTGATAAAATATTAGAGGTGGACAGAAGCCACGCAGTTCACTCTACTCACCTTCACAAATTGGGAGCCTGAATAGTAAGAAAAGAAAAACTCCATCAGAATTCTGTCCTTAGAATCCAATTAATGACTCCAAGTGGGCTGACACCAGCTAATATTTTTCATGTGTTTCTTATGCATTAGACACTGTGTTAGGTATGTTTAATGCATTGCTTCATTTAAGCCTTGCCGTGATAGTACTATTTGTAAATGTGAGTACTGTCATTAAACTTTTTGTAAATGAAAAACATGAAGTTTAGTGAGATTATTACATGCCAGATTTTATTAAATTCATGAATATGATTAATTTTCACCATAAAATTATGAAGGAGAGTTACATGTAAGGAGGTTAGATGCCCAATCCTGATGACAGCCCAGAGTCACCAGTGCCTGTGTGCCTAATTGTATTACGTACCTTGATCCCAACGCCAACTGCTCTTTAAAGATTTTTAGTCATAGTCATTCAATACTGGGAGAGTCAAAATGTTCTAAAACCTTTTGTACTTGATTTCAAAGTTTGATGAGAAGCTGTGTCTTCCGTTGGAGATAATGGTCTCAATGCGTGGTGTCAGGAATTTTTATTTCCTAGCAAGCTTGGAAATGTTGTGAAGTGAATGGCCGCGGAGGGCTATACTTCCCCTCGAGCTGAAGGCATGCCTCTTACAGTAGTAGCACACGCTGATACAGTGCTAGAGCCACCCACATTTAAGGGGAGCCACCTCTGTCCACCTCAGCGCATGGAGAGGTGGAGCTACCTGTTTCTAAGGGAGACCTAGCACTAGATCGGGGTGCGGTGAATGCAGGGAAATTGTTTGCACAATATTGTATGTATGTGCTTGGGAGATAGTAGAACCTCCATGGCTCAGCAGATTGTCAAAGATGTCCAAGATCTCCTAAGAGTGAAGAACTACTCCTTGGGGGTTTATAGTGATTAAACTCCTTCTTACATCTCTGAGGGCCTTGCTTTACTTCGTCTCAGTCATGTTCATTTGTTTATATTTTCCCTTCCTTCTTTCCTCCCTCCCTTTTTCTTTCCCTTCCTCCCTTACTCCTCTTTGTCTCTTTCTTCCCATTTATCTTCTCTCCTTTGCATGCTAAGGTGATGCTGAGGGGAAGGCAGAGGAAGAAGAATCACAACACCAGCCATCTTTTCCTTCTCCTGCTCTTTGCTCTTTCTTTCTCTCCTCGCCTTCTCTCTCTCCTCCTCTTCCCCCTTCCCCTGCTACTCATCAGCTGTGTGGCTGCCTCTGCCAGTTCCATGCCTGGAACATGCTTATTCCTTCCTACCTTCTGGTATGTTGTGCAAATCAAAAGGGGAAGAAAACACGTTAGAGAGAATAAATCATTTCGTACATGTAATAAAAACATAACGTGAGCAGGTGACATGGGCTATGCAGCCACCTGGTTGTTGGGGACGTTCAGCACTGTCAGCTGCCCTACTTTGCTAACCTACTACGTGGACACTCACTACGTGGTGTGGAAAATGAACAAGATTTTCATACTTCTTTTCTGATTTTCCTGTAGAAAGAATAGCAAGAATAAAAAGCCAACAGTTCAAAATAGTCTCCTAATTACTAGAGACAATTACTCCAATACCCAGTACTGTTTTCAAACTATGTCAATAAGCTATTGTGAATATTGTGAAGATTTTTATAAAGAATCATCCTATTTATTTCTGTAATTTAAAATAAATAATGCTTCCATGGACCACACCAGATACCATCTGTTAAATATGTATTATATCAGATTAATTTTTAAATTTGCACTGTACCCACAGATGATATTTATAAAAATTTTGAATGATAATAACGTATCTACTATGTAAAATGCTATTCTTTGGGCTTCTCAAATGAGTAAGGTATGTCCCCCACCCTTCAAAAGTTCAGGAAAAATGCACAAAATTATATCTCCAAGACTTAGTTTTTCTTTTAATCTGTAAAATTGACCTCATGTGCATTTAGTCATTTTTGTTGAAGGAAGGGGGCAAACCATTTACTCTTCACATTAATCCTTTCAGATCATATCTGCAGCAACGTGTCTGTGGAGCTTTAGCAATTTACTTCAGTTGGTAAATGACACTTCTAGGATGTGAACCTATTACTTCAGGTCCAATGCTCCGTTGGCTTCAGCTGGACACTAATTTGATTCATAGCATAAGTGATGGCATTCCTAGCAGGCAGGGGAGAGTTAAAGCAGACTGATTGTACATCAATGTGTTCTTTAAAGGATCCTTATGCTTGTTAATATAGTGTAAGCTCAGTTGCAACCAAACATGAAAAGGGAAATTTTAAAATCTAGGTTCAAAGGTAAAACTTGACTGACTGCTAAGAGCAGTGGAATTGCCAGTAGAGCTCGACTTTCCCAGCTCAACATTCCCATCCATACAGGCTGAGAAGACAAGTTCGGATGTTGATATTACCATCTTTAGCTATAGCTAGGCGAGCCCTTAGAATGGACTTTCGAAAATCATAAGGGATATCATTTTGATGGAAGATATTTTATTATACATGAAATGGAATTCTACATTCAGTACTATTTAACTTTTTATGAGAATGCCAGTTGTCACTCAGCAGGCTGGTTACTTTTTTAGTCTTATTATGACAGATGTAGTTTAAGCATCACTGTCAGTAAAATCACCATTTTTCCTCTTGTAAAAACAGAATCTTAGAGGTATTTTTTTCTAGGCCAGGTACACTTAAAACTCAAAAGGAAATTTTTGGATGGGCATTTCTCACTGAGAGATATCTGAGCAAAAAAGTGTGTATGTATGTGTATGTGTGTGTGTGTGTGTGTGTATTTTTAAGTATTTAAAGCATTTGTACTTCTTTTTTTTTTTGAGACAGAGCCTCAAGCTGTCACCCTGGATAGAATGCTGTGGCATCACAGCTCACAGCAACCTCCAATTCCTGGGCTCAAGCGAGTCTCTTGGCTCCGCCTCCCAAGTAGCTGGGACTACAGGCCCCCGCCACAACGCCCCGCCATTTTTTGGTTGCAGCTGTCATTGTTGATTGGTGGGCCTAGGCTGGATTCGAACCCGCCAGCTCAGGTGTACGTGGCTGGTGCCTTAGACCGTTGAGTCACAGGCGCCGAGCCGCATTTGTACTTTCTTGTATGGATTCATTTTAATTTTTCTTTTAACCTCTATAATGCTTCCCCCAGTAAAAAAAAAATAAAAAGTCCAACTTACTGGAACATTTTGTTATATCCTTCCACACCTAGCACCATCTCCTATGCGTAGATCCCTTGGAGTTGCCCAGTTGAAATACTTGCAGTCTCCTCTATGGTCCCTTCATCTGTTACTCAAAGTGCAGCACTCAACTTTAAGTTACACTTTATATTGCATTTTTCTTTACGTTTCCATCATCAGAATTGGGTATCTCAAAATCAGAGTCTGACTCAAGTTAATTTTGTTATGCCCAACTTTTAGGTTATTTTCTCTAGATAAGGTATACAGGTGTCAGTTTAAATTTGTAGAACTGACAAAATTTCTCCATTGGTTATAATGAATTCGAAGTCAAGGATCAGAACAGATTCTGCTGCACATATAGTTAGTTTATCGGTAATAATTCATTAAAATGGGCAAAACAGTCTATATACCCAGTTCTGAAAATGTAGTAAACGCCTAGCTTTCTGGTCTTGAAATGGCTTAGTTTAAGAAATCCTGAATCAAAGGATCAGCACAGCAAAGGTGAGATTTTGTACTCTCAGACTGACATGCTTCAAGCAGAAATAATTTTAAGTGAAGGGCTGGACTGTAGATCTATTAAAAATAAGAAGTTGAGGTATGGGGCATGGGCCTCATCAGAGTCTTACATTCCGTTCATACAAGGTGGGATGGATCTCCAAACTATTATGTATACATATAGTTTGAAAATCTTTGATTTCAACAATGAGTTTATTTTTAGCATTCATCATGCTAGTTATAAGTCACTATTTTCATCAATTAAAAATTACTTTTACATCCACAGTGCTAATTAAATCTGTTGTTAATTAACATACAGATAGTGGGAAGACTTATAGCAGCTTCTTTGGAGTGGGACCTTTCTGATAACATACTAGGGACTACCTAGGACTTTGTACTTCAATAGCATTTGAGCTGACCATTCCTCCAATTAGAACTTGAACAGACTAGTGCATTCATATCACACAGGTTATATTGATGGGTTTTAAAGTAAATTATAGATTTCATAATTCAGGGACTGGGTCTTCTTTATCCTCATTATTTCTAGAATAGACATTCAAAATCTGTTAGCTACTTGATAATTTAATAATAATAATAATCAGCGTGGAATTGATTTATTTGTATTTACCTTACTGTCACATTCGTATTTTTATAGCCTTTTGAATTTGTCAATCACTTATTGATGGCTTACTTTGTGTACGGCATGGTATGGAAATATCTAAAACACTTGGAATTGAAACAGCGTAGAAAGATTAGAAGTAAAAAAGAAAGAAGGGAGGAAACTTTTACACTTTTCATTCTTTCTCTCCTCTTTATTCCCTCTCTGCTTCTTGTGTTTCCTTCTCCTTCACTTCTCTCTTTTCTGCCCTCCCCGTACTCTCTTTCTCTGAGCAAAAGTTGGGTAAACACCTTTCCTGGGCACCATACCTTGTAATTAAGACTTGAAGAAGTTCCAAATCCTAAAACCAGAATTAAAGCCCAGCCCTCCCATCCCTTCTTCAAATATCTTAAAGAAGTATCAGGAAATGAAACATTTATGAAATGTTAGGGCAGTTAAATGCAAACGAGCTTGATGTATCTACTTATTACCAAAATAACTTGTGGCATTTCCTCTCTAAGGGAAGCAAGATTTGTGTTGACATAACCAGAACCTCTATGCTGAGTAAATTGTGTTCTAGTGTAATGATCCTTTTTTTCCGAGGGTGCTTTTGATAATGCCAACAGAAACTACTTTTTGATCTCCATTTCAGATTTAGCTTTTTCTCACACTGGGGTACACTTTTCACACTGAGAAACATCTTGTATTTCCAGAGAGCTTATCAAAGCAGAACACCGTGTTCCACAGACACCAAAACTAAGCAGTCTTGGGTAGAGATAGTGCACCTGGGGATTCATCTTGTAATTGACAATGAACTCTTGACATTTCCAATTAAAAAAAAGAAAAGACATTATCTTTGCTTGGGTGACAATGGCCTCTTCCTTCACATGTGCTCTGCAGAGTTGGGTCTGTTGAGTTACTAGAATGAAGAGACTTAGTCAAAACTACGTGACAACCTTTTTGGACTTTTACAAAGAGATCTTTGTTTCCCTTCTCTTTTGGCTTCTCATCACATGATTCCTTGGGGTTCCCTTTTTATTTCTCCCCAGCTAAGTCTAGAATACAGATACGAGAATCCAGTAGATGCTTTATTCAAGCCACACTGCCAGTCTGTCCTTTTTTTTTGGAAAAGATTCATGAATCCATCATGAAAGAGAACATGCGTCCTCATAGCTGGAACCTTTTAGTCATTTAAGCAGACTTAGAGATTGTGTAGTTTCATCTCTGAATTTTCAAATCTGCGCCCAGAAAGATTAAGTGATGTGTCCAAGGGGATGCAACTAACAAGAAAATACAGAAGCGGCAAATGTGTATGGGGCATGTGAGATACATCCGAAATTTTTGTAAGTAATTTGCACATATTAGCTGATGTAGCCCTCACAGCAATATCATGAGTAGATCCTATTGTTATCTCAATTTAGGCAAGGAGGTACAGAAAGATTAAGAAACTAATTCATGACCCCACAGGAGTGACATACCTTGGTTCTACATGTGTTTTTTACACAGGGATGGCCCTTTTCTCTAATACTGCGCTATTTTTTTTGCCATCTTATGGGGCTATTATTTAGAAAAGAGAGATGAAGAGTGTGTGATTGTTGGTTGGGGTAGTTTTTTTCTTATGATTTTTTCCTGCTCATCCAAAAGAGTTTACTGAACACTGTATTTGTAGTTGCCACTTGATCTGTGATAGTGTGATAGAGGTCACAAAAGATACAGAAAAAGAAACATTAAATTCCCAAATCATTTAGCTCTGGGATGCTTCTTTTAAGTTTCTAACATCACATCTTTTCAGATGAAAAACAAAACTACTACAAAAAAAAAAAAAAAAGAAAAATGAAACTACATTTAAAACTTGCTACAAGTGGCTGTAACAAAAAAATCATCTACTCACTTCTGATGCACAGATTTTAACATAACATAATTATAACAGTGTAACAGAGGGTCTGCTGTGCCCAAGACATGGTCATTACTTTAAGGGTTATTAGTTAGAGACATGGAAGAAATAGTGTTATAAATACGTTTAAAAAATTACAGACATTGATGTATTTCTATTTTGAACTCAGATTTGTTTTGGAAGGGACACAATCTATTCTTAGGAATACTCCCAGGATAATAGCAAAAGCTTCTGGTCCAGTCCTGGTGCTGTTTCCTGGGAAGCAGCATGACTTGAGAATGCAGTTCTGTGCTGTGCTCTGTGAATGTTATTCTCTCCGTCCTTCATTTCCATCTATTTAAATGCTGCCCGTCCTTCAGTTTGGGCGGATACAATCCCAGCTCTTTCATGACACTTACCTTGATGCTTCTAGTCAACAGGGATCTGTCTCTCCTGCAAATTCTTTTGTAAATAATAGTTTTCCCCCTCATCTTGTACACTCTAAATAAAAGAGAAGGGTAGTTGTGGGCGTGGGATGTGTTGCTGGAGAGAAAGCACAACAAAATAAAATGACTAGTGACTCACTGGCCTGACAGGCGGTACCTGAGTGTTACTCCTTGTTCTGTTGCTTACTATCTTTTAGCCCTTAAAAAAGTCAAGTCATTTTTTTCTGGCCTCTGTTTCATTAGGCATTTGGTTTGGAAAGGTTTGAACTCCAGCTGGGGCAGGACCATAGCTTCCTGAGGCAGCCTTTTCGGTGTGAAAAACAAGTCTGACTCTACCTTCCAATGAAATAAAATCTATTAATCTGAATCTTCTCCTTGTTGGTTTCACTCAAGTTTTTGAAGCTATATGGAACAACCTGGGTGGTTTCCCAAATTTTTAAGTTATGTTTCATTTCTTCAACTCTTCCTTTCTTTAACTGAAAAATTTCACCTTGTATGTCATGGGTTTGAGTTTTTCCTATTATTTGGCTACTCACATCTGCCTGTATTCAAGATGTCTTACGTTCTTAACTGTTAGATGATGGTTCGCAACCTGAATGCTGTATTTCGGGTATACTTTGACTCCTAACAAATTAGGCAGGTACTGTACCTATTTTGGTACTCCCTTTTTTCCCCTGATGCATTAGCTTTGGGAGTGGGGGTAAGTGAAGGAATAAAGCCATCTTGTGGTTAGCCGTCGCATCTTTAAAGGGAGCAGGTTCTTTTTTTTCCAAATAGACAAAACACAACATACAGTGACACGTGCAGCTCCATTCCCATGACCACAGCAAACATTGCCAAGAGATCATGGCGTATTCACCTCTACCTGAGACTGATCTGGGCTTCTAATCCTCAAGTCATTACTCCAGGAAACCTTTTCTAATTGAATTTTCCATCTTTGAATCAGATGATTATTAAAATGCTTCCAATCATATGTAGCATATACAACATGCAGTACTATGTAGTTATATGTTATGGTCAATTGCATACCAATATTCTGTCAGGGATTATGAATGCCTATAGAGTAGGAGATGGGAGGCTGGACACTTAGATTCACTAACTCATTCCAGAAAAAGTGCTACATGCCTCATTGCTGACTGTCACTGCTGTCACCTTCCCTTGGTAAGCTCTGCACTGACGCCAGCACAGAGTCTACCCTTCAAAGCACTTTTTCTAGGTTGAGTTCATGATCTTCATTGGTAGCCTTCATATGACAGCAGCTCTGATGGCCATTCGAGATAAAGAGTTCCAAAATTGCTTTGAAGGGTGGCCGAGGAAGTGGCCTGGGTGCACTGCTTCCCAAAGGGAGTACTCTGAAGACACCATAGTGGTATTCAGCCATGAGGTATATAGCACTTGTCCTAGGATGAGTTCATGAACTTAATTGTCATGCCTTGTACATCATGAATATTTTTGCCTCTTACCACACCCTGCCTTACACGATGCCTTTCAAATGGTAGATACAAGCAATTATTTGTATATTTTTAAAGAATAAAATTAATCAAAATTCAAACTATTTAGAAACTCTTATTCTTCAAGATTATTATTAATTTCCTGGGCATTTGAACAAATATTAATATTTATGATAAATATATTCAGGTGTACTACTCATTCACAGATGGGTTATAAAGTCCAAATTATGTTTCTAAAACCCAGGTCTTTAATGTCTTATTTTATTTCCCCGTCTTCACTGCTTTCAAATATTTTTCCCTGTATATTCAATTTTTCATTTAATCAAAGTTATATAGAAGGTAGTCAAAACAAAATCTCATTTACTTCAAATGGAGAATATTTCACACACTTATTATTTTCCATTAAGAATCTTTAACATCATCATATTTGGGCTCTGTAACTAATATTTCACTGTTCCACGTATTTAATTATACACGACACATATTTTCATAGCATTAAATTGCCTCTACTTAAGCATTTGTGTAGCACTGCGTGTGGTCTTTGTTCATGTGTTTCATTTTATATATTTCATACATTTTACATATTCTTTCTCTGAAATGATTGAGGTGTCTTAAGAATAGATCATCTTCCTTTCAGGTTTGTAAATCAAACTACTGTCAAAAAAAAAATTATAACACATTTAAAGCTCTTAACTGAGTTTTTATTTGTGATTCCAGAATCGTGATCCCAGGAAAGGACCGAGGAAAGAATAAGTAGAGAAGAAAAAGTGGATTAGTTGTTTCAAAATTACTTTCCTCGTAAAAGTTAAATAGAAGGAACTTCTTTATCATGATAGTTCAGACTGGTTGTTTGGGGATTTGGCGATTATCTCATTCTCTCCTGATTTCTTGGAAGGTCCGATAAACTACTTAGTTTCAGGCGTGGTGATGTGGAGCTTGAGCATGAGTGACTCTGGTTTGCTTTGGTTTCTTGGGCCGAGTGCAGAATTCAGTCCCAGTCAGTGTCATCCTACACATTTTATTTAAAAATCCTCCCCTTTTGGTCACCCTCTCACCTTGGGTCATTTGCACTAGTCTGCTACTGTCATTTTGGGTTTCTGGCCTCAACACTCCATCATAGGTTACAATGTCCTTGTGATCAATTGAGTTTTTGTTGTTCCAGCCAAAAAGAGACCCTTTGGTATTTGTTGGATGAATATATTCAAGCATTTAAAACTTAAGATTATACATCCCACTAAGGAGACCACTCTTAAGACTATCAAGAGAATAATACCAAGAGTTTGCAAAATGCTTCTTAGTCAACATCCTCATGAACCAAATAATGAAGATTTTGTGGATCAAAGAAGGAGCCAGATGAAGAGTCTACCTATTTTAACCAAGTAGCCTGTTCATTAATTTTTTGCAACTGATGCTTTTAACTGTGTGCAATAAGAAAGGTCAGCAACCGCACAGGCTCCCTGCTGTCCAGCTGGTAGGTGATCTGGGATGCCATGACTATGTTCAATTAAATCATTTTTAAATGATTATTTTTATTTTTAGAGAGACAGAGTCTCACTTTATTGCCCTTGGTAGAGTGCTATGGCATCACAGCTCACAGCAACCTCCAACTCCTGGCCTTAGGCGATTCTCTTGCCTCAGCCTCCTGAGTAGCTGGGACTAAAGGTGCCTGGCACAATGCCCGGCTAGTTTTTTGTTGCAGTTTGGCTGGGGCTGGGTTTGAACCTGCCACCCTAGGTATATGGAGCCTACGCCCTACTCCCTGAGCCACAGGCACCACCCAAGTCTGTAAGTCTTATTCTATAAAAGAAATCACTGGTATAATTTGAACAACAACTGTTTGTGTTAGGGATATTGCTAAAGTTACTTACTGCGTGGAATGAAGGATTCCTTAGGTCACGTAAAAACCTAGATACTATGATATTCCAACTATAGCATTATTTTCATTATACTGCCAAAAGAAAAAGGCATAAACAGGGAAAAATGAAGAGAGCTAAAAGTCTCATTATGACAGGGAGTCTTGTTCAGATGTCTTGAGTAAGTTGTCCATAGCATAAAGTCATCAACTTCTTGCCCTAGTTTATACTTTGAATGTCTCTGATTATGGTATTGGGTGTTTTGGTGAGTTCTCTATGTGGCCCTCACTTTAGGCATGAGACTTGTACCTTGAAGTTTACAATGAGTTGTCCAACTTCAGCTTTTATGGCTGCAGAAACAGAGCAGTTCTTATTCTTAGTTGTAAAGTTATAGGCAGATATTGGAGAAACCTAGAAAAATTCAGGATATAATCTGGTCTATAGGTAGATAATTCAAAACTTAAAAACAATGAACAGAGCTACAATCTAGTAACTTGGGTATTATGTATTTTTTCTGCAGAAACATAAGTTAGTTCTCCACGGTTACCCCCATTTATACCAAATACTGTCAGAGGAATACCAGTTTTTTCCAAAATAATTCCAATCTCATTAAACTTGGCCTGATTACTTTCAGAAGCACAGCAAGAATGGTGATTGACCACATAGGTTCTTTAAAGTTTTTTTTGCTGAAACTTTGGACAAGGAATCTCGGATTGGACTTTAAAAAACTTATCAAGGATAAGAAGTCAAACCAAAGTAGACTTCAGACTTCACTTGCCACATGTGGACATTCATTCTAGGTACATTCTAGGTACATTCATTCTAGGTACAAACATGACTTCTCAGTCAAAGCCATGGTAATATAATCAGTGTTTCTAATTGTATTCTGTTATAAACAGTACAGATTCTTATTTACTTGTATAAATACCTATCTTTTCATTAAAAAAGTTTGTGAATAATCTCTAAATTCAGGAGCAATCAGATAGAAATAAATATTTTAATTTTTGCTCACAAAAGTATACTTTATCAAATTTCTTTATGTTATACATAACTCAGGAGACAAAAGCTTCCTTAAATCAGAAAATGAAACATCGAAAGTGCCAGCAGTTTTTTAAAGAATGTAAAAACTTATAATTATTTTTCAGTTTATTTCAGTCTCATCTAATTAATTTTTATTTATTTATTTTTATTTTTATATATACATGTGATTATTATGTTTCCACTTTTTGCCTTCACAGAATTAAAAAGGCTTAAAATTTAATAATAATAACAATGTTTCAGATAAGGACTAGAAACAAAAACCTCATAAAGAATGAACAAAGATAAATACGTTCAGAAAAGAAATCTGAAAAAAAA
>CAUYRH010166741.1:0-25971 GCA_963574655.1 Perodicticus potto | reverse complement strand
TGACCTCCTCCCGTTTCTTTGAGTAGGCAGCCCTTTCCTGCTGTCTGGAAGGCACTCTCTCCTTCACTCGAAAGGTGGCTGGCAACTACTCACCTTCCAAGTCTCAAATCTCACTATTGTCATGTACTTTCTCAGTTTGCAATTACATATTTCCTGTTTTTTGTTTGTTTATTGATTGTTTTTCCCAAACCATAAGCTCGATGAGGATAAGAATCAGGTCTGTTTCATCCATTCCTACCTACCATGAACCTAGCAAAATGCCTGGCACATTGTAGAGCCTCAAAAATGTTTGTTGAATAAATAAATAGCACTTTATTCTCATTTTAAGAACATTCACCACAATTTGTAGTTATATAATTATACTTTAAAAAATGTCCAATTATTCCCTACAACGTGTATATTCCTGGAAGAGTGTGTCTAATTTATTCTCCACTCAGCACTAAGTGTCTGACACACAGGTACTCAATCAGTGCTGAAGGAAGAGAGGGAGGGAAGGGAGGGGGAGAAGCGATGGTGTGACTGAAGAAGAGAACAGATCGTAAAGGAGAATATACAGCAATACAATATTTGCTCTGTATTTCCAAAGGCAAACATGTTCCATGGCAATGTTTTGAGTGCATTTATCAAGTCTTTGGGATATGGCAATACCTCCTTTGAACATTAAAAATATACATATTTTTTATATATTTATGTTTTATACATTATAGGCATTATATATGTATTTTTATGTATGTGTATGTTACATTCTAACCCTATGCCAACAATTCAAATGCAAGATAAAAACATTCAATCAGTCATTTTGTCTTCCCCACATAATGTAAATGTCTGTACCTTTAGAAACAACTAGTTCCTTCAGTGTTTCACTTGAAAGTCAGATATTTGAAGTTATTTTAGATACAGCTGAAACTATCATTTTATGTTTTTAGTATTAGTGTAGGCAATTTGGATAGACCCATGTTTCTTTAAAATAGATAATTCTGAAATGAATGCTGTGCTATTTTGTCAAAGTCAGAGTGACAAGAAGCCTTTAGTGTTTAGTGATTTATGTTGAAGTCAGAGTGACGAGAAGCCTTTAGTGTTTAGTGATTTATGTTGAGTGAAATGACTCTGAATTGATCCAGTTTCTTAACAGTAGCTTTATATCAACAGCATCATGATTGATAAGTACTTTTGGTCATCATCAACATCTGAGTGGGCTACAGAGAAAATTTCACTAGTCTTTTTATATTAAGGGCTGAGCCAACTGGAAAAGCTGAAATCTGTCATATCATTTGATATATCAGAGAATTGGACAGTTGTTTGCTTTCTAGAGTGTGAATGCCCATTTTAAAAAATGAGATTATATAGTAACAGCAGATTGTTAACAGTAGGAAAGGTTCGTTGAAGAGACAATAGATCAAAACAATCTGTTTACTGGCTTGAGGCGTAGCTCAGTGGCTAGGGCGCCAGTCACATATACTGGGGCTGGTGGGTTTGAACTCAGCCCAGGCCTCCCAAACAATAATAACAACTAAAACAAACAAAAAAAAAATAGCTGGGCGTTGTGGTGGGCAACTGTAGTCCCAGCTACTTGGGAGGATGAAGCAAGAGCATCGCTTAAGCCCAGGAGTTTGAGGTTGCTGTGAGCTGTGACGCGGCGTTCTACCCAGGGAAACATAGTGAGACTCTGTTTCAAAAAAAAAAAAAAAAAAAACTACATATATATATATCTACATATCTGTTTACTAGAATATCAAATTAAAGAGTCAGAGTTTCTGCCTACTAAGAATTCCAAGATTACATCAGAAACAGAAATAAATTTATGTACACACAAAAGTACATTCTATTAAAAAAACCTTAAGAGTGAATCTTTAAATATTTACTTCCTAAGAAATTTCCTTCCAGAAACATTCTTAATTATATTCAGCTTATTAACTCATCTGTAATAGAATAGCATGATGTATTTATTTTTCATTAATAAGCGGTTTGATTAAAAACTTTACACAGATAGTGCTGACTCCTATTTTATTATTTGTGGTAGGTGTGCAGAGAGGAAATACATTGGTTTTCTATAGGAAATACTATAGAGATTTGAAATCTAGGTCACATAACAGAATTGCTACAAGAGAAGAGGAAAAAGGCCTACAGTTTTTTGTCTTTCACTAAGAAAATCATATTTAAACAAAACACAAAAATTATCTGTTTTGTAATTATATTTGGTTAACAAGCACATGAAATTAGTTACAATCATGGTTATCCTTTGCTGACCTCTTTACAGTCTTCACATGTTACCATTATACACAGGGAAGTTTATATTCAGTGTGCATTATGGGTAACCACTAGACAGAGCACCAGATAATAAAATTTGTGCTTCTGTGAAATCTTTAATCTGGAGATCTCAAAACTATTTTAAATACCAATTAAATTTCTGGAGCCTCATTACGCAGTGGAATTCAGATGGGGAAACCTGGTATGTCACATGACAAGTCAGTAACTAAACAGAAAGAAAGCGCCTATGGGTATATTCCCATAGATTTGCTGCTTGGCTTCATGGTTTTCTGAACGTGATATTATGGTAATCATGTATCTGTGGCTATGATTTAGTCACTAATGATCTTTAGAAACAGCACAAACACTAACAACATATTTCAGCAATATGATATTTGCTCTATATTCCTAAATGTAAACATGCTCCAAAGCAATGTTTTCAGTGCATTTATCAGGTCTTTGGGATATGGCAATACCTTCTTTGAACATTAAAAAATATATGTTTTTATGTATGCATATGTTTCATTAAGCTTTTTAGTTCTTGAGACATAAGTAGCTCTGAGATTTCAGTTGAAATATAAACAATCAAACAAGGCATATTCTTAGGAGCTTGTCTTTACACCTAATAACGGATACCAAGACCTAAAACCATATTAAAACCTTTGTCAACTATTTGGAAAAGAATTGAAGGAAAATCTTACTGTTTCTGTCATTTCCCACTATGGTTAAACCTAGCACATAAATTATATCTGATTAGTCAAATTTATTCAGCTTTGAATCCTGAATTGTAATTTTAAAAAATCATTTCTAGATGCTGGAGGATGATATCTTTATATCATAACAAATGTTCCTATTATTCAGGTCTGCTTTCCTTTGCAATTGCCTTAAACTTTTAAGTTTCAGATTCACTGCTGGGAGAACTCTGCTGAGGAATTATTTTAAACTGTAATTGGGCTAGAGATTAAAATATGCTAGTAAACAGCATGTAACACAATAACTGTCATTGCATTTCATTAAAGAGAAAACAAACAAACAAGTGTCTCTTCTGAAGAACAAAAGAGAGGGTGTATTTTAAACTCTGAAAACACATGAACAGTAGTACATAGTCAGTCACTCTTTCTTTTTTTTTTTTTTTGTAGCAGGGTCTTGCCCTGTCATCTCAGCTAGAGTGCAGTGGCATCATCATAGTTCACTGCAAACTCCAACTCCTGGGCTCAAGAGAACCTCTTGTCTCAATCTCCAGAGTAACTGGGAATACAAGCCATGTGTCATCATGCTCAGCAATTTTTTCTATTTTTTTGTAGAGAAGAGACCTTGCTCTTGCTCAAGCTGGTCTCAAACTCCTGAACTTAGGTCCTTTCACCTTGGCCTACTAAAGTGCTAGGATTACAGGTGGGAACCACTGTACCTGGACAAAGCCTTCTTTTTTAATAGGGAGTTTGTAAATTCCCACTCAACAGGTATAATGCACAATTATATATATATATAGTGCACTTCCTGGGTGAAGGGCACAACCACAACTCTGATTGCATCTGATAAATGTGAACAATGTAACCTGATCATATGTAAACAATGTAACTTGATCATATGTACCTTCACATTAGTGTGAAATAAAAAAAATAAAAGAAAGGCCACAAATACTTATTTTTTTGTGTGAAAGAGTATTACTCTATCACCTTGGGCAGAGTGCCATGGTGTCATCATAGTCCACAGCAACCTCAAACTTTTGGGCTTGAGCAACCTTCTTGCTTCAGTCTTCCAAGTTGCTGGGACTATAGGTGTATGCCACCACATCTGGTTAGTTTTCTAACTTTGGTAGAGACAGAGGTCTCACTCTTGCTCAGGCAGGTCTCAAGCTCCTGAGCCTAAGCAATCTACCCACTTCAGCCTTCCAGAGTGCTAGGATTACAGACTGAGCCACTGTGCCTGGCCATGCTTACACTCTTAAAAAGCAACGTAGTCACTCTTTAAAAGACAACTTCAACATGAGGTGAGGTAAATGCAAATCCTCATCTGAAGATTTTGACTCTGAACAAATGAAAACATGGGAAAAATTATACAATTGATTGAATTAGGAACACACAAGTTTTTTGTTCTTTAAACATATAGAAAGCCAGAGGTGTCCAACCTGTGGCCCAGGGGCCACATGGTGAGTTTGTGAGGACTTTTTTTGCTTATCTGTGGTGTTGGATATCACAAAAAGTATGCACAGACCTTGGACCTTTGTTTTGTTAATAAGCTTTGCTTAGCATTTGTGTATTTAGTATGTAGCCTAAGACAACTCTTCTTCTTCTAATGTGAGGCAGAAGAAAAAAAAAAAAAAAGGTTGGATGCCCCTTCAATATCTAGATATATTTTTCTTATCTTTGGATTATAAAAAAGAGCTAGATGGTTTAAAACTATGCTCAATGTGTTACATTTATATTTTTAAAAAAGAATCAATGTGTTTCCTAAGGAAGTCTTTGGAGTTTGATTTATTACAAGATACTAAGAAAAACTGCTGTGGTCTGTTTCCTTAAGTTAACGTCACATCTACTTAAGCAATAAAACAAAAACATTTTACTGTTTATAAAAACTCGCCAACTCAAAGCATATCAATACACTTCACAGAACTGTAGCAGTACATTATTAATAAAGACCAATCTACCTTTTCATAACAACTTACATTACAGTATTAAGATGGGGAAAAGATATTCAATAAAAAATAAAATTAACAAAGAACTTGCTCTCAAAAAAAGGATTTTATGGGTGCTTCAATTATTTTTTTCTGAGTCCCAAGTCAGAAGAGTAATTCAGAGTGCCAACAAACTTGATATCAAGTTGGCTCTGGAATATGGGAACTATGATTGTCACCCTCAAAGGGCCCATTGTGTTCAATGGGGGAGAACTTATGGCTTATTTTCATTTTTAATCATGAAGTTAAGAGAGAGGTGTTTTATCTTTTATGGCCATGTTTTGTCTTGATGTCATTTGACCAATTAGTTTAACCAAAAGGGTAACAAGGCCATTTTTTCTTTTCTTTCTTTCTTTTTTTTTTTTTTAATAAGTTCAGCCCCTTTTATTTTATTTATTTTGCAGTTTTTGGCCTGGGGCTGGGTTTGAACCCACCACCTCTGGCATATGGGTCTGGTGCCCTACTCACTGAGCCACAGGCGCCGCCCCCATTTTTTTCTTAATATCCTCTCTATTTAAAGGCACTTATAATGAATATTAAGACTTTTATGAAATAAAAGAAGAAACGATGATGTTCCCTTGGGATCTCTATCACTTAAATAGTTTACAGTTGCCCTAGACTTAGAAACATTTCTGTTACCATAATTTGCATGTAGGGCACAGAGTTGTGATGTGGCACCCTAAGGGACATATTAGTATTAATGGGCCAGCCAGTCATTTGATTATAATTGTATGGTTAGTGGCTTTTTAGGATAATAACTCTGATACAGACAATCAAATACTTTAATTAGTTTATTATCCTGTTTTCTTTTAGACCCAAATCCAGGCCATATTTGTGAAGCACAATACAATGCAACTTTAAGGCCATTATAGGCAAATATAATCCTCATCTGGGCTCCTTCATTCCTCATACTAGTTCAGTTCCCAGAAAGAAAGCTGACTCCCAATTAGATTATATTTGTAATTAGTATTTGAAGATCAAGGAAAATGACAAAACTATGGCACATCAAGAGAATGGAAGATGGGGGTAGGCAGAGCAAGATGGCAGACTAGAGACAGCTGCTTTGCAACTGGGTGCGGTGAGATTAGCGAGAGAAGACTCCAGGCACCTCTGGCTTGTGGATTCTACCCAGAAACAAACCTTTGGAGGCATAGAGAGGCAGCGGGAGACTTCAGGACTCCAAGATGAGGATGAAAGCAGTGGAGAAGCAGCAAGTGTTTGCAATTGGTCAGAGGCTAGCCAGCTGTGATGGCTGTTGCGGCAGCAGCTACAGCAGTGGCTGTTGTGGCAGCAGCTACAGCAGTGGGGAGAGTTTACAGACAGGCTAGGCCTTCCCTTGGCCTCCCCTGAGGGTTTCCTTGCTTTTCTTTTCTTTTTTTCTTTTAGACTTGGGCACTTGGTTTAGTAACCTTGGGAGACCTTGTGCAAGTGAGCAAGAGCCCGGGGCTGAGCTGGTGGGGCAGAACAGACCTTTCATTGTTCTGCTTCAGGCTGCATGCAGCCATTGTGGGAGACCTGCCTGGCAGGCTTGGCCCTCAGGGTCCTAGACTGAGGCTGGTTCTGGCGCCTGATGAGTGGACAGCCACTTCTGGAGAGATCTGAGCAACACATGCTTTCCTAGGAAAGCCATTGCTTAGCCAAAGGTCACAGTTTGGAAAGCGTGTCTATTAAGTGGAGAGGAGAGATTCAGGGCCCCCATCTGTGGAGTTTGAGAGCAAAGAAGTCAGCAGAGGTTTCCGATCTCCGTCTTATACAACTGTATCAGCATTGTGATTACCATCTCATACCACAGATCATCTGTTGCCCAGGCAATATTCAGCAGTATATACATATATTTTTTTCTTTTCAACTTTTTAAAACTTTTTTCCAACTTTTCCCCCTAAATTTTTCTATTTTTCTTTGTTTTCCTCATGTACATATAATTTTTCACGTTGCCTTCTTTAATAATAAGGGCTTCATTTTTGCTAGTTTTTCTGACCCTGTTATTTGTTTTCTCCCCCAATTTTATCCCTTAAGGTTTTTTGTTTGTTTTGGTTTGATTTATAGTATTTGTTTTTCTTCTCTATTTAGTGGAGGTGGGGTCCTGTGTCTTCTCAGGCTGGCAAAGAGCTGCAGATGTCAAGGGATTCACTCAATCGAGTGTCCCCCAAAGTTTGTGGGTCAACGTACCCTCCTGTACACCACTATTATTCCTGTCTCTCTCTTTCTATTCCTCTCTTCTTTTCGTTAATCTTCCATTTCACTCACACCCTTTCTTTTCTCCTTGCTCTTTTTTTTTTTTTTTTTTATCTTTTATCCCTTTTTGCTCTTTGGTCTTCGTCCTTTTAGTCCTTTACCAAATGGACACTTGAACACCTTGGGTCAGAGGCACGGTAACTTAAAGAGCAAGAGGAAGTGAAACAAAAAAGAGCAAGGAAACAGACAAAAAGAAAACACTCATGTGGAAGAAACAGCAGAAAAATCCTGGTAACATGAAGAACCAGAACAGAGAAATCCCCCCAAGGGTTCATGAGGTAGCTAGTGCAGAAGATTCCACCTATAAAGAAATGTTAGAAATGACAGAAAGGGAATTTAAAATATGGATGGTAAAAATAATGAATGAAATTGCTGAGAAAGTGGAAAATAACCAAAAGGAAATCTGAAAACAGAATCAAATAAGAGATGAATGATATGAAGAATATAGAAAGGATATAGTGGAGCTGAAGGAATTCAAACAATCAGGGAACTTAAAGATGTGGTAGAAAGTATCAATCACAAATTAGACCATGCAGAAGAAAGAATCTCAGAGGTAGAGGGCAAAGCTCTTGAGCTAACTCAGCCCATTAAAGAGACAGAAAAGAGAGAGAGAAAGCAGAACGTTCACTGAGAGAATTATGGGACTTCATGAAGCGTTCAAACACATGAGTTATAGGTATCCCAGAAGGGGAAGAAGAATACCCTAGAGGAATGGAAGCCCCACTAGAGGATATCATAAATGAAAATTTCCCAAATATCACCAAAGAATATGACACACTCCTTTCATAGGGATATCAGATCCTAGGTCATCTCAATTCAAAGAGGTTCTCCAAGACACATTCTCATGAACCTGTCCAAAGTCAAGACAAAAGAAAACATTCTCCAAGCTGCCAGGAGTAAGCACCAATTGACATACAGGGTCAAATCCATTAGGGTGACTGTGAACTTCTCAAATGAAACTTTTCAAGCCAGAAGACAAAGGTCATCTACCTTTAATCTACTTAAACAAAACAATTTTCAGCCCAGAATTCTATATCCTGCTAAGCTAAGCTTTGAAAGTGATGGAAAAATCAAATCATTTACTGATATGCAAACATTGAGGAAGTTTGCCACAGCAAGACCAGCTCTACAAGAAATACTTAGACCTATTCTATATACTGACCATCACAATGGACCATAAGCAAAGTAAACACCCAGAAACAAAAGGACAAAACCTAGCTTCCACAATGATGCAAAAGATAAAACTAAGCAATGAAGTTTCAGAAAATAAGATGACTAGAACTCCACCCCACACGATTATCTCAATAAATGTTAATGGCTTGAATTTTCCACTGAAAAGGCATAAGCTGGCTGATTGGGTAATAAAGCACAAGCCATCCATTTTCTGTCTGCAGGAAACACAACTAACCTCGAAGGACAAAGTAAAACTCAGGGTTAAGGGATGGAAGGCAATTTTTTTAGGCAAATGGAAATCAGAAGAAAAGAGGGGTTGAAATCTTATTTTCAAATCCAAGTGGATTTAAAGCAACTAAAGTCACCAAACTCAAAGATGGACACTTCATATTGGTCAAGGGAACAATAAAACAAGAAGACATTTCAATCCTTAGAAAACCCCGGAGACTCAACCAGAAAACTTCTGGAAGTCATCAGGAATAGTAATGTCTCAGGGTATAAAATCAGTGTCCAGAAATCAGTAGCTGTTGTATACACCAATAATAGCCAAAGTGAGAAGCAAAGTAAGGACACAATTCCCTTCACAGTAGCTTGAAAGAAATGAAATGAACAGGTGAAAGATCTTTTCAAAGAGAATTATAAAATCCTAAGAAAAGCAATTGCAGAAGACACTAATAAATGGAAAAATACACTATGCTCTTGGCTGGGAAGAATCAACATTGTCAAAATGTCTATTCTACCAAAGAAATCTACAGAGTCAATGTAATCCCCATTAAAATACCACATCATATTTTGAAGAACTGAAAAAAATAGTACTTTTTGTATGGAACCAGAAAAACCCCCACATAGCTAAGGCTATTCTTAGTAATAAAAACAAAGCTGGAGGCATCATCTACCAGACTTCAGGCTATATTACAAGTCTACAGTAATCAATACAGCATGGTATTGGCACAAAAATAGAGACATAGAGATAGGGAACAGAATAGAAAACAAAGAGATGAAACGAGTCTTTACTTGCCATGTGATCTTTGATAAACCAAACAAAAGCATACAGTGGGGAAAAGAATCCCTATTCAACAAATGGGGCTAGGAGAACTGGATAAACATATGTAAAAGACTGAAACTTGACCCCCACCTTTCACCCCTTACAAAAATTGACTCAAGATGGATAAGAGACATAAATCTAAGACATGAAACAATAAAAATTTTAGAAAAAAGTGTGGGGAAAACTCTTGATGATGTTGGACTGGGGAAAGGTTTTATGACAAAGACTTTAGTGGCCATCACAACAACAACAAAAATTAACAAATGGGATCTAATTAAGCTGAAAACTTTCTGCACAGCTAAGCACAGAACCTTCACAATGGGAAAAGATATTTGCAAGATATCAATTTGACAAAGGGTTCTTAACTAGAATCTACAGAGAACTCAAAATTAATCAACAGAAGAAGAGTTAACAATCCCATCTACTTCTGGGCAAGAGATATGAATGGAACCTTCTCTGCCAAAGACAGAAGAATGGCTAAGAGACATCTGAAAAAATGCTCATTGTCCTGGATCATCAGAGAAATGCAAATTAAAACCACCCTGAGATATCACCTAATTCAGTGAGAATGACCCACATCGCAAAGTCTCAAAGCTGCGGATACTGGTGTGGATGTGGAGAGAAGGGAACACTTTACACTGCTAGTAGGATTGCAAACTAATACCAACTTTTTGGAAGAAAGTATGAAGAATCCTTAAAGAACTCAAATTAGACATCCCATTTGATCCTGCAATCCCATTACTCGGCATCCACCCAGAAGAAAAATAAATCATTTTATAGGGACACTTGCACTAGATTGTTTATCACAGCTCAATTTACAATCGCCAAAGTGTGGGAACAACCTAAATGCCCACCAACCCAGGAATGGATTAACAAGCTTAGGTATATGTATACCATGGAATACTATTCAGCCATTAAAAAGATGGAGACTTTACACCTTTTGTATTAACCTGGGTGGAGCTGGAACACATTCTTCTTAGTAAAGCATCACAAGAATGGAGAAGCAAGAATCCAATGCACTCTATTCTAATATGAAGGCAGTAGATGATCTAATTCAGGGGTGGGGTAGGAAAATGAGGGATCAGCGAGAATGGAGGAGGGAGGGGAAACGGAGGTCACAGTGTATGAGACACTATTTTTTGGAGGTGAGACACTATTATAAGAGGGACTTTACCTAACAACTGCAATAAGTGTAACCTAATTCTTTGTACCCTCCACCAATCCCAAACAATTAAAAAAAAGAGAGAGAATGGCAGATAAAATGACAAAAGGGATGAGAAGACTTCCAAATGAATGCCAAACAGAAAAAAACAGGACAGGTAAGACTGGAAAGGTAGAAAGAGGAAGGGGTCAACTCTGTCTTGGATATTGTGTATTAGCACAACGTTATAAAAAGTTAGTTGCTCCTCCATTTTACAGGTAGGAAAACTGAGGTACGGAAAAGTTAAGAAACTCACCAAGATCATGCTGCTTGTAAGACATTTGAACACAAGCAATCCCGTTCTCGGGCTCATGCTGTTAGCCACTACACACTTTTTCCATTGTACAAACCAAGCCAAAACAACCAATCAACCAAAAAACCCCACAAAAATGTTAGCAAGTTTTAAAAAGCAGGAAAAAAGGGCTAAAAGTAATTAGGCCAAAATGCAAACAATGATCGCCTCTCAGTGCTGGTGGATTCTGAGCAATTTTTCCTGCTTGTTCATTCTCTTAAGATCTCTTCAAAATAAAAGTTTAACACTTTTTTTTAAATATCAGCAAAAAATAAAAATAAAATATTGCTGACCTAACATTTTTCCTTTTATCTTAGCACTTCTCAATTTAGAGAAACTATGGATATAGTTAAATGATACTTTTTTGACAGCTATCAGAGCACATTTCACTAGAAAGTCACAGGAATCTGAGCAAGGCAGGGATTTCAAATAAAGTAACTTTTAACATATGTTACAGAGTCAGTATAGATTCAGTTGAATTTCCTATACATTTTTCTCCTAATTAATTTATTTTCTATTACTAGTATCTAAAGTGTATAACACAATGTCTTGATATACATATACATGGAGCAATGATGACTGTAAGTAAAGTAACATGTCTATCGTCTTCCACGGTTACTTCTGTGTGTGTGTGTGTGTGTATGGTAAGAGCAGTAAATTTTCTATACACAATACCTTATGCCTTTTTTCTTAATCCTACTAACTGATATTTATAAAGTGACCAAGAGGGTCAGACGTAATTAAATGCTTTAGGAATCATAGAAGAGAGATTAAACTGACATTCAAAACAGTATTCAAATAAAATGTATTTCTGCCCTTAACAATCTATTGAACTTGCTCTTTTTTAAGTAAAAGAAATTTTTAATTAAAAAAATTTTTTTTGACACAGGGTCTTGCTCCATCGCCTGGGCTAGAGTGCTGTGGTGTCATCACAGCTCACAACAACCTTAAACTCCTAGGCTCACGTGATCCTCCTCCTTTAGTCTCTTGAGTAGCTGGGACCACAGGCCTGTCCCACCAGGACCGGCTAATTTTTCTATTTTTAATAGAGATAGGGTCTCCCCGTGCTTGGGCTGGTCTCAGACTTGTGGCCTCAAGCAATCCTCCCTCCTGCCTTGGCCTCCCAGAATGCTAAGATTTCAGGGGTGAGTCAATGCATCTGGCCTGAACCTTCTCTTTTTAAGGTCACAAATGCTTACAATCTCAGTCAACCCTCTTCTCACTGCTTGATCTCCTCTTATCAGCATTCAGCACTGTGACAACTCTCTTCTTGAAATTTCCTTGTCCCTGGGCTTTCCCCTTCCCCCAATAATCTATTCTTTAATTCTTCCTGTCATCCTGACTGCTTCCAATCTGGCCCGTCTTCCTCCTCTGAGCTGTCTCAAAGGACTTATCCCTCTCTGATAGCCTCTCAATTCAATGTTAGGTCTTCAACCGTTAAAACTACCTTAATAACCCCCCAAATAAATAACATCCCCAAATCCTGACCTCCCTTCCAATTTCCCTCTAGACAACATCTCAATATGTTTAATATGGAACTTCTTTTCCTAAACTCCCAGATGTGCCTTTCCTGATGAGATCCTTGATTTTATTTCATGGTTCAAACAATCTCCATTAATCCAGGTTCAAAAATCCATTTCATTTTTATTTCTCTTTCTTGTTTTTCTTGGAAAATTGTTAGACCTATATAACCTGCCTCTGCAATGTTATTCATTTAGTTATCCAATAAATCCCTGCCTGCTGTAGTATATTCTAAGGTTGTCGTGGTGAGGACTTTGGCTTTCTGGAGCTTACATTCTAGTGAAGAAACAATTTCAGGAGGCAAATAAGTCGTATTAGAAAAAAATGAGGGTACATCAAGAAGGAGTGGCACTAATGATGGGGCTGATCAGGGAAAGCTTCTCCCAAAAGGTGACAGCAAAGCCGAGACCTCAGTGGTATGAGTGAGTCTCGTGAGCGTCTGAGGAAATACCAGGCCAGCCAGGTGGAACAGCAAATGCAAAGACCCCAGGGTAGGAATATGTTTGAAGAACTATCAAAAGACTAATAAGACTGGTGTACAGTAAGCCAGGGAAGAGTGGTGGACACTGAGATCAGACAGCTAGTCAGGGCCAAAGGTGAAGGTGGATGTCCTACCCAAATTGCACTGCGGCTTACAAGAGTGAAATGTTACTTTGGAATTGTGTTCAGGGCCTTCATGACATGTTTTCTTCATTACATGTTATCAGGGGAGTAATTTAATATGATAGATCGAGTAAATTCATATCAGTAGAAATCTTTCACCACCTTCTAAAGTTTCTAGCTCTCAAGAAAAAAAAAAAAGAAAAGACCCTGGGTTGGGCGTGGTGGTGAGGGGAAGAGAATAGTTGTTTAGGGATGTAAGGACAACGTTATCTTTTTACAAAATGACAATGAACAATAAGATTATAATGATGACGATACTAAGGATGATGTGAATACCTGCCAGATGCCAGCCGCTTTATTTGTAAACAGCTAGCTACTTCAGATATATTATTACCTTAAATCCTCATAACAACCCTGTGAGTTGGTGATATCTCCATGTTTGTAGATGAAAAAAATGAGACTCAGGTGCTTACAGAACTCTAATAGCATGAAATGATTACGTGGTAGAGCTAGAATTGGAGCTCTGTAGTATATTGTCTTTTTACTATACTGTTTTGCCTATCTACAAGTAGAAATAAATCTACTTTTTTTGATAAAGATATATCTTTGTATAGGGTACAAAGAATATTTACATATGTTATTTCATTTTGTCCTGCAGTGCTTAGAGACAAGTATGTCATTTTTCTACTTTATAAATGGAGCAAAAGTGGAATTGGGTAATTTACCCAAAGTTATAAAATCTCTTGTCTAGAAGCCCAGTTTCTCACTCTCAGTGTTTTCCCTCTTCTACTTTGACTTCGCATCTGGGGGTTATTATAAAATAATTGAGAAACACCAATAGCATTGTGAAGTCCCCCAAACTAATCACTTTTAAATCTAATCAATAATGTTGGTTACGTTCATAAGGTCACAAATTTTCAAAAAAATATTACTAAAGATTCAGTTCTTAATTCTACATCCTCAGTTTTAAAATATTTACCTAGGAACATTTTTTATTCCCTCACTATGCATTGTTATGTCATTGTGAGATTTTGTGATCCTCAAAAATTCTTTTAAAATATGTTTTAAATTTTAGAAGTAACAAATGCTCACTCTAAAAAAAAAAATCAAGCAATATTGAAGTTACTAATAAAAAAACAGAGAGCAATCCCAATCTCCCAATCCTACCTCCCGAGAAAACCAATTTGATCAATGAATCTATTTAAAACAACTAAAGCTCTATGAGCTAAGGTAACCTTTTGCTTTATCCTGAATATAGCAGAACCTCTGTAAGTTGACCACCCAAGGTACTGTAACAAATTGGTGAACATAGGGAGGTGCTCAACATAAGGAACTTGGCCTACTATACTGATATGTACATGCGTATATCTGCTCTGTGAAAAGTAGGTTACCTTAATGAGGTTGTCAGTGTAGGGAGGTGGTCAAATATAGTGGTTCTACTCTACTTGTAAGTCATGAAAATTAGGTAAGATGAGGTATATTTTGTTTAATGATTGCAATTAAAAATGAACTCCGAAACATAATCTAGTTATTTATAGAGCATTTTACATTTTGCAAAGCACTTTCATATTAAGTCACTTAATCCTTATGAAAAACTCTTATATGCTGTAGTCCCACAGTACCCTTTAGAGACAGGCAGTTACTAACGCTCTGAGAGGTCATCATGTGTCACCAAATCTAAGGTGCCAATGATTATAAGACACACGCTGTTTTACACACCTCACAAGAGAAAAAATAATCACCAAATCACTTGTGACCTAATGTCTTCATTATACCCTGTGAGACTTACAGGATTTAAAAGGAACTCTGGACTTTGAAGACCACAGTTAGAATTCTGGCATTATCCTTACCAAGCTTGTGACTTAAATCTGTGGTCCCCAACCTCCAAGCCACAGACTGGTACAGGTCTGTGGCCTGTTAGGAACTGGGCCCCTCTGCAAGAGTTGAGTGGTGGGCAAGCCAGAGAAGCTTCTTCTGTATTTACTGCCACTCCCTATAGCTTCCATCACCTTCTGAGCTCTTTTTCCTGTCCCATTCAGGGACGGCACTGAATTCCCATTGGTGTGTGAACCCTACCACTGAGTATGTGTGGGATCTAGGTTGTGTGATTCTCCTTCTAAGAATCAACTAACCACCACTCACCCCCACCACCCCCAGTTAGTAGAAAAATTGTCCTCCATGAAACTGGTCCCTGGTGTCAACAATGTTGGAGACTGCTAACTTCAGTAAATGATAAAGTTCTCTGAGTCTTGATCTTTTCATATATTTAAAGTTAGAAATACTAGTGTCTATCTCTCAGGGGTGCTGTGAGGATTTCATGAACTTCACATTTTAATGTAAAATGAACTTTTAAACTGCAAAACTGATAACATTTAAAAACTTTCTATATATCTAACATTATTTTTAAACATATTACCTGTAATTCTAATAGTAATATTCTGTTGTGGAAGGCAGGAATTTAACTTATGAATCTAAATTGAATTATTTTATCATATGAAAATAATTATGAAAGCTGTTTCACACTGCTGGCTCTGTCCTCATGTGAACAGAAGAAAATACCTATTCTACTAACCCAAAAGAGTGCATTTGGTTTGGATAAGGACATTTTCAGGACTTAAGGGAAAATATTTCCTTTTGGAATGATTTATTGCCATGAAATTGTCCAGTTGTAGGACTGAAACATGAACCATACTATAGGCTTTCTATGTAGTATCATCATAGTCAGTTCTAATTGTTAAAGAAACTGGAAGTTCAGTTAGAAGTTAGAAGAGTGATATACTTTCTTTTTTTGGTAGGTTTTTGGCTGGGGCTGGGTTTGAACCCGCCACCCCCAGCATATAGGGCCAGTGCCCCACTCCTTTGAGCCACAGGAGCCACCTAAGTGATATACTTTCTGCAAGCTCCGAAGTGGTCCTTGCAATTTTTTCTGCTTTTGTGTTTAAAACCATTTTATGTGACAGTCTGTTTACCATGTTAGTACTAAGGTACACAGATTTTTCCTAACTAAATCCTAGATACTGCATATCCTGCAGTACCCCTGACAACTACTATAGTCCTGCCTCGTGCAAGAAATTAAGTCTTGCTTATCTGGGAATGCCTTCATTCCTTAAGGTTGCTGGTAGTACAAGGGATTAAAGTGTGTATCTGAAATACTTTCTTGTAAATTATCTTCTATGAAAACCCATAGTATGTAGTAGCTTTGGGATTGATTCACACTAGATATTTGGTTTTATATATGAAACACTAGAAATGTGGGGACTTCCTGATTTTTATAACTGAAAAACTGTATACGTGTGCTTCCTAGGTAGCAATAGAGGGGAGTAGATTGCTGCTATTGGTAGTATAAAATAATTTCAATACTTTAATTTCTCAGGAATTTGTTTAATGAAAAAATCAGCCTAAGACTTGATTAATGTGCACAGGAACAATAGGGAAATGTGGGGTAGTCTAAGATGCAAGATGATGCCAGACAATTGCTCTGTGGAATCAGACTTTGGTTTATTCCCTGATCCAATATGCACATGAATATCAAAGTTTAAACATTAATATTAAATTTCAGGCGTTCCAAAAAGTTATATACATGAACACACTACTCATCTGTTTTTTTTAAAAAATAAATATTTGTTCTCTACTTCTCCAAATCTAGCCCAAGTTACCCCCATTTCCCATCTCAACCACTGCCATAGCCAGCTGGTCTTCCTGCTCTCCAAACCCTTGCTACGTTTGCAGTCCAGTTTCAAATAAATGCCTGCATGATCCTTCAATATGTAGGTCCTATAATGTTATTCCTTCTGCTTCAAACCACCAAGGGCTTTTTATGATTCTTAAAAGAAAATGCAAACTCCTTAGTATGGTGTTCAAAGCCCTGTGTCCTGTGGCTTCTTCTTACAGCTCTACCCTTATCCCACGCTACTCTCCTGCTTGCTCATACGTGTCAGATACACAGGGTTTTTTATTTTCCTATCCTTTAACACACGGAGTTTGCTCCTAGCTCTCGGCTTCTATCCTGGGGTTGAAAAGGTCTTCCCATAGATTTTCTCCTGCCTGAGTCTAGGCTCCAAGGTCACCACTTCCAAGAGGACTTCTTCTTCTTCTTCTTTTTTTTTTTTTTGAGACAGAGTCTTATTATTTTGCCCTGGGTAGAGTGCTGTGGTGTTACAGCTCATAGCAACCTCCAATTCTTGGGCTTAAGTGATTCTCTTGCTTCAGCCTCCCAAGTAGCTGGGACTATAGGTGCCCGCCACAAGGCCCAGTGATTTTTCGTTGTTGCAGTTGTTTAGCTGGCCTGGGCCGAGTTCGAACCCGCCACCCTCAGTGTATGTGGCTGGCGCCATAACCACTGTACTACGGGTGCCGAGCCCCAAGAGGGCTTCTTTTTCCATCAATCTAATATAGCATCCCAACTTACCTCTCCTAATTTCTCATTTGGTTTTATTATATGCATAACATTCATCAACTGTCTGGAATTATTTACTTATTTGCTTACTTGTTTGTCCATTTCTCCCCACGACAATTTACCTAACAGCTTGATAGTAAGGGCCTTGCTTATGTTGTCATCCCAGGGTTTGGCCCATTATAGATAATAAATAGTTTTTGAAGAAGCAAAGTAATGGATGTAAACGATTGCCTTTTCTTAAGTGATAAATTTTTCTCATCGCTTTTTTCCCTCTGGAAAGAAAATTGTACCAGGAAAGAAATTACTTTTCTTGAAACTAACAACAATTTGCCCATTTAAAACAAGTTAAATCACCCAAGATTAAATTTGATATGTTTTCTTAATGGAACCTTACAGCAGTGACCTACTTTCAATTTGCAACAATACAAGAGAAAATGTGAGTTCCCCATTTCCTTGAATGGTGAGACACCACAAATATTTATTGTGGTTATTATCTGGCTTTGAATAATCATGTCACCAGCGAACAGGTCTATCGTACAAAAACTAGGTAACACTGTCTCTTAAAGAACACAGAATCGCATAATAAGCTATATCATTCCAATTCTAGGAGAAGAAAGAGATATCAATAGCATGATTACTTTGTGTGGAGATAAATATCACAATGCCTATTTGAAATAGTATAGATGACTTTCATTAAGTAAACATGATTTCTCCTTTGATAATTTCATGCTAGTTAATAAAAGTATGGTCTGGGTGAAATGCAGAAAGCAATGATGAGTGGTTGAGGTCTAGAATAAGTTGAATGAGAAGATGCTGTATCAAGGCTGAGCTTTAGGTCTAAAAGAAGGCCCAGATTCGAAAGACAAGTCATGAAAAACTTTAAAAAGTTGCAGTTCTGCTTTTCTCCTTTTTCTCATAAAACCTTTTCTCATCTGCTTCACTAACTTCTAATTAGCTTCAGAAAGTAAATACAAAGGCACCTATCACTGACATTCTATTTTTCAAAATTAAAATACTGCTGATTTCAGATAGGAACACCTGAATTGATGCAGGAGGCTTGCACAGACAAATACATGCAATTAGATGGTCACTGCTTGGTTAGGGAAATGTCCTTATTTTCGACTGGTTGAGTAAAAATGACATAGTTATTTGACTAATTTGTAACAATTGAACAGCCATATTATGGACTGAGGATCCCTTATCTGAAATGCTTGGGACCAAATGTGTTTTGGGTTTTGGATTTTCTTAGAGTTTTAAATATTTGCATATACATGAGCTATCTTAGGAATGGGAACCAACATTAACCATAAAATTCCATAAATTTTATGGAATTATTATGGTATTAACCATAAAATACTTAATTTTATGGTATTAACCATAAAATACTTTATACACGTAGCCTAAAGGTAATTTTTCACACCATCCTAAATACTGTAATTTTGTGCATGAATCAAAGTTTGTGTACAACTGAACCAACAGAAAGCAAAAGTATCATTGTCTCAGCCACCCATGTGGACAAGCTGTGGTTGTTCAGCATGATGTGTGCTCAGAAAAGCTATTTCGAAGCACAAGTGGGCTGGGAGGGTCTTTTTCCCCCTTAGGGATGTCGTGTGCCTGTATTTTGACTGCAAATTGTCACAGGAGATCTATTTTCTACTTGGGGTATCTTGTCGGTGCTCAAAAAATTTTGGAATTTGGAGCAGTTCAAATTTTGACTTTTGGATTAGGGATGTGCCCAATCTGTGTAAGAAATGTGGCAATAAAAATATGGGCAGTGTCTGTGGCTCAGTGAGTAGGGTGCTGGCCCCATATACTGAGGCGGGTTCAAACCTGGCCCAGCCAGGTTGCAGCCAAACTGCAACAAAAAATAGCCGGGAGTTGTGGCGGGTGCTTGTAGTCCCACCTACTTGGGAGGCTGAGGCAAGAGAATCACCTAAGCCCAGGAGCTGGAGGTTGCTGTGAGCTGTGTGATGCCATGGCACTCTACCAAGGGCGATAAAATGAAACTCTGTCTCTACAAGAAAAAAAAAAAAAGTGCATGTACATACCTAGGCACATCTTTCATCATTTTCTTTACAAAAATACTAATAGGTAGGATCACTGAGACAAAATATATGACCACTAAAATCATTTTAACTTTCAAAAAAACCCTTCCACATGGACATTTTCATAGCTCTTGATGTATGATGCAAAATTGATTCCCAAGGATGTTGTGCCAAGTTATATAGTAGGTGGGAGTGTTTACTTTCAACTTTAATTAGTGGTAGGCCCAGATGGCTCCTAAATTGGACATTTTAAAAAATGTCTAATATATGAGTAATTTAAGAGAAGAAAGAATATTCCCTATAGGCGGATTCTTGCCTCTTGTTTTCTTTGGTTAGGTTATCATTCAGGCCCTTATGGGTATAGGAAACTTAGCTCCAACCCAATTCCATGAATCTCTGATGCTTCAGATTCTACTTATCATGGTAGTTTTATCCTCTTTCTGGAGCAAAGAGACATTCACTTCTTTTTTTTTTTGAGACAGAGTCTCAAGCTGTCACCCTGAGTAGAGTGCTGTGGCATCACAGCTCACAGCAACCTCAAACTTAGGCTCAAGTGATTCTCTTGCGTGGGCCTCCCAAATAGCTGGGACTACAGGGCCCACCACAAAATAGCCATGGCCTGGCTATTTTTTTTGTTCCAATTGTCATTGTTGTTTTAGCTGGCCTGGGCCAGATTTGAACCCGCCAGCTTTGGTGTATATGGCTGGTGCCCTACCCACTGAGCTACGGGCGCTGCTACACTTCTTGATTTTTTTTTTGCAGTTTTTGGCTGAGGCTGGGTTTGAACCTACCACCTCTGGCATATGGGGCTGGTGCCCTACTCCTTTGAGCCACAGGTGCCACCTTTCTTGTTTTTTTTTTTTTAAACACACACACACACACACACTCACTTTTAAATGCCATTTCTAAGTGGAGAAGAATGGGAAGATTTTAGCATAAGAGGACTCTACCATTTTGATCCTGAAGTCCATTCTCAGTCTTGATGGCTATGTTTTTCAGCTTTAATAATGTGGACCTTTTCATAAGGATATATTTGTATGCATATGTATATATTTGTTTAGAAGAACTTGAATGAGATGTGTGTATATACATTTTCTTTATAAATGCTTAAAATTAGAGAGCTATCTGCTTAAGAATTGGTTTTTGATCTCTAAAAGAATACATGGGGCTCTCAGTTCCCCTAACATCTGGCCAAGATGCTGTTGGAGTTACCCCCTCCTCAAACCTCAGGCTGGGGCTGGCCAACGGGCACTTGCATTGTGAGTATAAGGAAGACACAGCATCTGAGGGCAGTGAGAAGCACGCTAGGCCCAGAGGTCTGTGCAGAGATGTGGCATTTGGTGTAGAAGCTGCTGTGCCCACTCATTTTACCCTGAAAGCTTCCTGTCTGCCCCAGTGCCTGCCAGATCTGAAGTAAGCCTCTGCTCCCTAAAGGATCAAGCCCCAGCTGGCTTTCTGCTTGACACAGAATCTGTGTGAACCCTGAGGATTTCAACAAATGCCATTGACTTACCAAAATAAAAGAGAGTGGAAAGAGTCCATCTACCTCCCAGCCTGTCTTTGACTGTATTCATTACTCCTTCCAATTAGAACATAGCAAGGGTACCCTCCTGCCAGGGTTCCCACCAGCCGCTTATTCCCATAATTGCTACTGTGGTTCAGCAGGGGGAGAAACAAGTTGGCCCTTTGTGTTTTCCTTTCATGTGGTCTTACCTGCCCTATATTGAACGTTTTCCCGATTCTCCTGTAACAGCTAATGCTTCTGAAGATTTTTACCCTATTTTTATATTCTATTTATCATTTCCACGGGAAATATGATGGAAGGTGCTAGATGCCTGGGATTATGTTGCCAAGTTATCAGAAAGTCAGTCCGTTTTCTTTTTATTAAAGGCCTCCTAGGGGACATCTGGGAGGATTTATTTATTTTTTCCAGATAGAACTGTTTCTTTCTGCTTTTGTTACATAATTATTTTGTCAATCTATGTCAGCCACATAAAGATTACAGTTCTGAGTAAGCAATTATATCAAATAAAGATTCCACAACAGCATTGCAATGTCATTGATCATGGACAGAATGAAGATCGAAAGAAGCATCTCTGGGGATTCTGACGCTGATTAAAACTGCCTATTCTGTTTTCAGAGTGTCTTCCTGGAAGTAACAAACAGAACAGACCAAAGTTTCCTTATACTTAGCAATAAACAACTGAAAGATAAGATGCTGATTTGGACCTTTTTTCGTCGCAGTTTCCTGTGACGGTTATATTCTAACTTGAACTCAATCACATTGAATGTTACATATTATGAAGAGCTCTCCTTCTAATATTGAAAGAAGCTTTAGACAGTAGTAATTTAACACCTACCATAGAGAGAAAGTAAATTTAAGTTAATTACTTTAAATAACAGTAATGTGGCACCAGCAGGAGCCACAGCAGTGGCAGCAGCAGTAACACTCATACATGGAGCATCTTACACTAGCAAGGCTCTGTTAGGAACCTTTACATATATTTCATTTAATCCTCCAATACTGCCACTTTGACATCATGAGCTCCACTTTTTATAGGAGAAAACAGACCCAGAGGTTAAGTTTGTCCAGTGAATCTGGATGAACATTTAGGGTGCTCCCTGGAACGCCTCCAGGGACCAGCAGAGATGCTGCAGAGCTCTGATCACATGGATTCCAACTGCTGCTTGGATCACACACTTCTCCACTGCTGCAGGTGTACAGGGGGCAGGCCGGCCAGTCTTCCTGCTGGAGAGAGCACTTGTGCTCCCTGTGATTCCACATGAGGAGGTCCTAGGTGGCCTTCATAAACACTTGGAAAATGGAAGCAAAATGTGTGCAATCTCACATTTCTGGGAAGAGAGTTTTTATCAGATTTCGAGAAGTCTACAATCCAGAGACGGTTCAGAATTGTCTTCTAGATATTCCTCAGAGCCTGGCCTTAAGCTATGAAGATCCAAGAAATCTTATCCTTGGGATTTCTGAGGAAATCCCACAGCATAACATCCTAGAGCACACTTACATTTAAAACCAAGTGGAGGCACTTACCCAGCAGAAAACTTCAAACAGAACCTTGAAATAATCAGCCAAGGCAAAGACAATGAGGTAGGGATTGTGGCTGAATTTATCTGTCTCAGGGTGGTAATTATCTGTTTCCCATTACCTATGTAGAAAAAGCTGCTGCTTCAAGAGGCAGAAAAAATGAGCTGAGCTTATCTGAGTGATCAAACTTAAAAAGATACGTTATAGAAAATTAGAAAATGTGCTGGCAAAATATGCCAACATTAGCAATTATATTGCCAGATAAAGGGACAACATAGAAACTAGTTTTAGAGAGCAAAGCATGTATAATTGTACAACGGACAAAAAGTGCAGTTGGAATTTTTCACTTTTCTTCCAAAATAGTTCTGCTGAATTTCAAATATTTTCTTTGAATAATCATGTTTGACAGACATAAAGGTCAATGTTAGCAAGGTAATTAAAATTAATGATGGCAATGCCTACTGGGCTGTGTCTATGCAGGTGCTTCCCTCTCTGCTTCCACCTGCACTTATGTATAACATTAGGAGTGATTATTTTCATCCCACAGAATTTATTCATATAGCAAACTCTATGGGTTTTTGATAAATAATTTAATTTTCACAAATGTATTAGGTTATACAAAATTTCAAATATATACTTATTATATAAATTAAGTAGATACTATGAAAGGCATGGTTTCCAATCCTCCATAGCATAGCTGTAAAGCTAGAAGTTACCCACAAGGATCACTGAATGTTGCCCTATACCAAGCCAAGCCATTTACTACCCAGAACTATGCTCAAAACTTATGATTTGATACTTAACTAATGTAGAATTTTATATCCATTCAGCTATAGATCTATCTATCTATCCATCCATCTTTTTTCTTTATATATTAGGCCCTTATAATATAATGTAATATTATGTTGGAATGTTAGAGGCCAGCACAAAAGACAACTGGCAGACATGGTGATTTTAAGAGAAGAGACAGAAAAATAAACAGAACCTAGCATATACTCTACCAAGACGCCATATGTTCATAGATATTTGTAATGATGCTATTGAGCCATCCCAACTAAATTAACTTACTTTTAGCATACACAGCAGAAACTTTGTATGTTAACCACCCAAAGGACTGTAACAAACTGGTCAACATATAGAGGTTGCCAACATAAAGAATTTGATCTACTGTACTGGTGCGTGTCCAATCAATAAAAATTAGGTCAACTTAAGGAGGTGGTCAATGCAGTGCAGTAACCTTGCCACTTTCCTATCCATGGGTGTTGCCTGATTTTCTTTCCCTTGAATCAGCATTGACAAATAGAAAGGATATGGTGGAAATAAGGCTGTGTGACTTCTCAGGCTCTGCCATAAAAGGTGACACATTTTTGCCTTTCTCACTGGAACATGTATGTCAGAGCCTTGAGCTACCACATAAGACGTTTACCTGCAGGCTGCCATACTGGAGAGATCATATACGGGTAGGTGTTCTAGTTGATAGCTCACACTCAGCTCCCACCTTGAATGCCCAGCCCAAGAACCAAATGATGGCAAGCCCAGCAGATATCTGACTACAACCAAATGACAAGACAGTCCTCTAACAAGAACTACCTAGCCAAGACCAGTTAGCCAAAAGGACCATGATGGACAATAAGCAAATTGTTGTTTCAAACCATTAAGTTTTGGATTGATTTGTTATAAAACAATGACAAATAGAACAGCTAATTTAAAAGTTAGTGCTGTGTATTAATTCAACCACAATCCAAAACATACTTCTGAGTCTGTCTTTTGTACTAGGAGATGTGGTAGGGGGAGATGGTTTGTTAAAAATTTTATTATTTAACCTTTACAACAACGTTGAGTGTATTATTTTTACTTAATAGGAAAGGGAATTTAAAATGACTTTTAAAAAGTTCTCTTCAATACGTATTTTTCTTTCATGGAAGCTATTTCTCAAATTACTGATGCAATGTTTTAATTACTCTTTTTAAGGATAATATTTCCAGTTTATTTAAAGAACAATATAGTTATCTTCAGAATATTATTACCTTTGTTTAATTAGAGTCTTTAAAAAAATTTTGTCTGGCATCTTCCTAATTAGTCTGTTCTTCTCACCCCTGGACCATTGTTAGGTGATTTTTGGTTGTTCATTCATATTTATAAACAAAGATCACATCAGAGGTTCTCAGGGTGGTACCAGATGCAAGGAGAATTTTTGGAAATTTGAGACACATGATCTGTTGTCATAATGTTTGGGGCTACTTTTGGTATTCCATGAAAGGGTATCAAGAATATTAAACATCCTATCTTTAATGGATGTTTTGGACAGTCCTATAGAACAAAGAATTGTCCCATATCCTGTAGGATTTTCAAATGTCCTACTAGACACTCATGTTAGTAAAAACAAAAGAAAATAAACAAACAACCCCCACCTTGTTTTTAATTACTTCAATCTGGAACATAACTCCATTTTCAGATAAACCAAATTAAATTTTCCAGGCTTGTAACTGCTATGCAAATTGATGAAGATTGCACTATTTTATTCAGAACTTTACCAAGAGTTGTTCACTATTTTGGATAATGATATTGCTGATGCCAATATGCTCATGCTGTTTAATTAATAACATAATGAATGTACCTGTACTAATCTATATTCAAGGCTGACACATTTGTAGTGATTCTATGTGCAGGTACAAGCACCCGATGACTTTTTCTCCCAGCACAGTTGTACCCAAGCATTCACCTATTGAATATATATTTCATTACAAATCACTTTCCTCTTATTTTTTTCCTTGTACAGTTAGAATATGTTTTGATTTGCATAAATAATGGGGAATTATCTACAGTTTTTTTTTTTTTTGAGACAGAGCCTCAAGCTGTCACCCTGGGTAGAGTCCCATGGCATCACAGTCACAGCAACCTCCAATTCCTGGGCTCAAGCGAGTCTCCTGTCTCTGCCTCCCAAGTAGCTGGGACTACAGGCGCCCGCCACAATGCCTGGCCATTTTTTGGTTGCAGCCGTTATTGTTGTTTGGTGGGCCCTGGGCTGGATTCGAACCTGCCAGCTCAGGTGTACGTGGCTGGCGCCTTAGCCCGTTGAGCCACAGGCGTGGAGCCTATCTACAATTTTTATTGCAGAAAAATAAAGAGTATGTTAGAAATAGTCACAAAAAGGTAGTTGAAATTCATGAGAGGCAAGAGTGCCTGGGAGAGAAGAGAGGGGAAAGATGGAAAGGTCTGATCATTGAAGTTTTCCCCAATGATCGCCCTCTCTGTTGGGATGTTGGAAGTGACAGAGAGCATGGCCTGGCCTCTCTTTCTAGCCCAGGGCTCACTCTATAGGTATATGGTGATGGATCATGAAGTTTCTTTTTTTTTTAATTTTAATATTTTATTTTCAGTTGAATGTATCAAAAACATTTTATTGAAAATTTTTCATTTTTCATGTTAAGTTTTCAAAATCTGAGATGTACTTTAAATTACTAAAACATCAGAATCTAACTAGCTATGAATCAAT
>CAUYRH010166740.1:0-21169 GCA_963574655.1 Perodicticus potto | reverse complement strand
GGCGCCTGTAGTCCCAGCTACTTGGGAGGCAGAGGCAGGAGACTTGCTTGAGCCCAGGAATTGGAGGTTGCTGTGAGCTGTGATGCCACGGCACTCTATCCAGGGTGACAGCTTGAGGCTCTGTCTCAAAAAAAAAAAAAGAAAAAGGCCTACATGCTTTATTGCTGAGTGTCACTATGTCACTTTCAAAGGACTCCCTTTGGCCATCTGGTGATCACAGTGATACTCAGCAATGAGGTATGAGGTACTTTCTTCTACCATAAGTTTGCAAAGTTAAAGTGGCACCTGTGGATCAAAGGAGTAGGGCTCCAGCCCCATATGCTGGAGGTGGCGGGTTCAAACCCAGCCCTGGCAAAAAAACTGAAAAAAAAATAAATTGATAATAAGTTTGTGAAGTTAATTGTCTGACCTCATATATGCCATTTTTTGCATTTTGCTACTTCAAATTATGGTACAAATGATATGCTTTAAATACCTCTGTGCAAATCAAAAATTACATCTGTAGTAAACATTTTTTTCTCCTATTTGCATCTTTTGAATTTTGTGCAATTTACATTTCTTATTATTCAATAAATAAATAGTCATGTTTTGATTATAAGATGAAAGATGTGTTTTAAAATGAAATTGAAATCAAAGAAGAAATAAATGAAAAGGGAAGAACAAGGTCCAAAGGAATGAAAAGAAAAGACAGTGTGATGACACGATCATCTCCAAAGGAAACATTTTTTTAGTTCTAGGTTTTCTACTTAGCTCAAATCATCCACTGTTTGTTATGCGGGGTCATCTGATTGGCTATTAGATTAGCAATTTATAATTAATTACTACAAAACATCACACAAGTGAAAAATAATTTAGAGGTAATCAGGTTTCAGCTGCCCAGATAGGATTTCTCTGGGAAATTTCACTACTTTAGTGGTGAAACTTTTAGTTAACTAAAATTTTATTAACCGTATCACTCCATGTCCCAATTAAGCTGATTTGCTGGTGTGGCCATAAAGGATCTTGGATGGAGTAAGAACTTCAGTGATTTGAAGACAGCAAAAATGACCAAGTACTCTCAGGAAAGGCCATGACCTGTGCACTTATGGCGTGACTTTTTCCTGAAATGGGCTTCGTCAACTGCAGTCCATTAGATGGGATGTAGAGGCCATTCTGTAGTTTGAAATCTTTGCTTGGATCAGTTTAGAAAGTAGAGGAAAGACCAGAGCTGAATTCTTTTTGAGCAAGATTCCCTTTTTACCTGACATCAGAGACAACTCTCTTAACCACACAAAACATTTCGAATTTGTGAAGATACTAAAAATTTACTTTCAAAATTAAGGTTCCCCTTGCCCTCTTAGCGTTCCGTGTATTTGTTCTCAGTCTCAATGGTCAGCTTTAATTGGCTAAATCATTCTCTATCATCCCTCCACTGAGGCAATAAAAATTTAGAACATTTGGCACCATGCCTGCACGATAAAACATACTGTTCAGGTGGCGCCCGTGGCTCAAAAAGAGTAGGGCGCTGGTCTCGTATGGTGGAGGTGGCGGGTTCAAACCCAGCCCCGGCCAAAAACTGCCAAAAAAAAAAATACTGTTCATTTCTGGCCTCAAGAAGTGGATATAAAATGAGAAAAATATTCTTCTTCATTTCTCATAGGAAAAGAGAATTCTCCTGATGAGGTTTTATCAAAGAACTTCTAATTTTAAAAAAATGTTGCTGTTTCTGCAAACTTCAGAAAGAACATTCAGATTAATTTAGATACTTTCGAGCAAGTAGTTGCCCATCATGAACAAAGCATTGTGTTGAACTGAGGCAATTGTGTGTTTTCTTCTTTTCGTCATAGTGTGGTGCAGAATACGGAATCAAGGGCAATGTCAGAGCTCACTGGTTCTCTCTCGGTAGCACTGTGCAAGTGATCGCTTAATGATCTTTCGTATAGGGTCCCGACTGTTGTGTATTGAAGTTTGTGACAGTGTTGTTAATACTCTGATTTCCATTTAAGGTCACGGGCAGACTGGACTTGTCAATATTCTTGGTTTCCTTCTTAGGATAAAATCTTCTCCTGGTGTCTCAGCGTTTGCATTTAGAAAATGGATCATTGCATCATATTTCGGAGTTCCACTTCTGCCCTTAAAAATGAATGCCATTAAAAATGCCTATAAAATAAAACGAGTAGGCTTCAGGAACTGTTCAAACTTGAAAAGACCTCAGTTTCCTCTTTATTACCAAGTGCTCTCTGAACACTTCCTCTTTAGCTCTAATGGTCAATGAATCTTTTTTTATTAGTATCTTCAAAGCAATTTTCCCTTTCATCTCTCCTAATGTACCCCTTTCAGCCAATAAAAAAGCACACATATTTCCAAGGTTATATTTCTTGGGACGATCATCTTTGAAAAATATAGAGGATTTCAGTTTTAAAATACTTTGTGAATTATATTTTCCCTATGGCTGCTCTCAAATAATGGATACTTTTTCTCATAAGCATTATTAGGAACAGTGGTTGTGAGATCAAAAATGTGTCTCAGACTCCAATCATTTGTATTGAAATAATAACATTGAAAATCTTAATTTTTATTCATATTCTCTCCACAGTCTCAGCTGGCATCAATGAACTTTAATTTTGCCTTTATTGTCTCATAATTTTGAATAAGCACGTATTAATGAAGATTTAAGGGTGTCATATATTTCAAAAGTAGAAAATAAATCATGTTTGAATAGTGGTAGGTTTTTTCATGCAGAAAAATCAGTAAGGAATGTCAATAGATACAGACTTAATACTTTTTAGAATATTTCTGGAAAGGAATTAGATTATGTGTCAGTGATAGAATATCATATTACGTACTTGATTGTAGAAAACTTTGTTTCAAGATAGATTTATTCGTTCATGTTACTATTTTGTTCTTCTTAATATCAGTAAGATCTGAATGATCCAAGTCTTTGGGGCTGAGAAAATCTTGAATTATTTGGGTCTCTGTCACCTGAAAGTAAATGTCAAAAAGTGTCCATTTAAGAGAAAAATAGTTCTTGGTCACAGTCGTGTGCTGAGTTTAGAGAGATCATTTCAAACCCAGCACTGACAACAAACTAGATAAACTCATGTTTAAGATTATTTTTTCATTCAACTTCAAATTCAAAAAAATCTAAAAGCATGTTTTCTTATATAAATTATTTTTATAACCATTGAAACGTTGTTGACAGTAGTTTGTTTTACACAGTCAGCAGGTGATAAGAGTCTTTGGAAAGACACAGGAGAATAAATGCCGTAACTTACATCTACATATACATGAGGAAATAGGAAAGTGAAGGTGAAGTGACTGCACACCATCCCGGGGATGTAGAACTACGCAGTCACACAATTAAGTTTGCAAACTCATTCTAGACAAACTGCTACATACCTCCTTGCTGAATATCACTAGGTCACCTTTGAAGAACTCCCCTTGGGAAGCGATGTACCAATGCCAGTGCCTAGTCCGCCCTTCAAAGCACTTTTTCTAGACTGAGTTCGCAAACTTAATTGTCAGGCCTCATTCTGATGACAGCTCTGATGGCCATTCCAGAAAAAGAGTTCCCAAATTGCCTTGAGGGGTGGCCTAGGCATTGGTGTCAGTGCATAGCATCTGAAGGGGAGTACTTCGGTGACAATAGGGATACCATCCGTGAAGTAGGCAGCACTTTTTCTAGGCTGAGTTCGTGAACTTGATTGTCCGACCTCGTAGCTAACACATCATGGTTGTGCTGGTATACTAAACCCCCTGGGGACATTTCCACATTAAATATTCCTTTTCCTGCTTCCGTTCCATAGGAACACATGTGAACACTCTCTAAAGTACTCTTTTCTTTTGCTGTTATGGATACCTTCACCCCGTGCTGTATTCTGTCTTGAATAGTCAACATAAAGTGATGTCTATTCCTTGGTATAGATAAACAGCTTATTTTCCAATTTCCTTGAAGGGTCCCATGAAGGATACCATGTAACACAGGTTTTTCTCTTACAGGTTGTGGGACTGGAAAGTATCTTAAAGTGAACAGCCAGGTGCATACCCTGGGCTGTGACTACTGTGAGCCATTGGTAGATATTGCCCGGGAGAGAGGATGTGAAGTCATGGTATGTGACAACCTTAATCTCCCTTTTAGGGATCAGGGCTTCGATGCCATCATCTCCATAGGAGGTAAGGCAGCTGGATCACGAATTCACCCTTTCCATGAAAATAATTTACATAATTGAGGCCACTCTTGTGACTCAGCATCTATTCAGTGTACAAAGGTTTATGTGATTCATTTTATCTCATTTTAAAAAATATTTCGGCTACTTGAGTAATTTGACTACTCTCAAATGGCTCTTGTGGTACATCTGATTGTTTCAACTATTGAAACCTTCAAATTCAAAGTGTTATTGAATTCTTTTTGATGATTCCCTTCAATTTCTCTTACATATAAGTAAGAAAACATGAAAGGAATCTTACTCATTGAAAATAGTGCTTCATTGCATTAAAATGAAGACAGATTCTTCCAAAGCAAAGTAGACTTTTTGGATTCATATTACCTTTTTCAGGCCAAAATAGTGCCCTCTATTAATAGAGAATTCTAGAACTAACACGCTGAATGACACCTGGACCAATCTGCCACTCAGTGGTACTCCAGCTCCTGGAGAAGATGGGTCCCACCTGGTCCCAGATCGCATTGTTTTTATAATGTCATTCTGCTGTCTCACTGCCAGAGATTGTTCATGAGCCTAGGGAATCGGGTCCTCATATTGTCCCAACAAGTATGCCCAGAAAACACACGTGCCAAAAAAAAAAAAAAAAAGAAAGAAAAAAATCCATTTCTGAAATAGACACCAGTAAGGCTCATTTTCCCCAATGCATGCATTCCTGACACCTGGTATGTTAGCTCTATTTAAATATGTTAGGAAACTTGATATTTAAGGGAATCTTATGACAAGTTCTCTTGCAGTGAAGGAATCTTTTGCAAAGCAAATTACTTGCATTGATACACTTAAAAAAAACGAATCTATTTGAATATAACAAGCTTTGTCAAAGCAAGTTGATCTCATAAAACTGACTGCTATTCATGATAAAAAAAAAAAAAACCAGAATGAGATGGTTTGCCTTCTCCTGAAATAGATGAGAGATCAATTTATTCAACATTCGATGGGGATTGTATCTTTGAACAATGAGAGGACACAGGCCCTGGATGCCATAACCTTGGAAGTAGTTAAAATTGGCAAGAGATGGTTGCCATGGAAACCTCCTCTATGAAATTAGTTGAAACTACTAGGTCCATTTTGGTAGTCAGTATTAAGAGGATTGTCTTATTGCAGTATGCTTGGCCTGCTGTAGCAAAATATCATGGACTTGTTGCCTTAAGTGACACATTGTATTTCTCACAGTTCTGGCAAATGGATGTCTGAAATCATGGTACCAGCAGGGTCAGGTTCTGGTAGGAGCCCACTTCCTGGCTTTCAGATAGCTGACTTCTTGCTGTGTCTTCACATGACCAGGGTTGGCAAGGGATGGAGGCAGGAGAGGGAAAGAGAGAGAGAGAGAAGGAGAAAGCAAACTTTCTAGTCTCTTCTTGTAAGGCCACTAATCCCTCAATGGAGGCCCCACCCTTATGACCTCATCTAAACCTTCCAAAGGCCCCACCTCCTAATACCATCACAGTGGGGGTTTAGGGCTTTGATTCTTGAATCTCGAGGGGACACAAACATTCATTCCATAATAGGGAGAATTTCTCAGTTGAACTAAGCAACAGGATACAATGCTTTGAATCTTTGCTAGAAAAAAGGTTTTTGTTTTTGTATTCCACCTAAAGAACTAGAGATTGGAGAGAGGTCAGAGAAGTGTGTATACCCTTTGCCTTTCTTTTGTTTACATTAGTATCAGGGTTTGCCTATATCCAGACCGTGCCACTGAGCCACTGTTGGGAGAAGGGGACGTATACCAGCTTTCCTGCCTTTGGAAATGCTCCATGCGTACCTGGTTAAATCCTGGCTTTGGTTCACATCCCATCAGTTGCTTCAGAGAAAATGGAACACACCTAATGATTACCCTTTTCTAATTAAAAATACTTCTTTAAGTGGAAAAACAGCATGTGTTTTTATGATCTATAACAATGAATTAATACCACATGTATCATGAGTAATTTCAATATGTTCTCTAATGTCCATACATACTTACTTCTCTATTAAAATTTTATATGTTGGCACTTCTTGCTTTTCTTTGTGAGAAGAAATACAAGAAATACTTTTTTTTTTTTTTTGCTTGTCTATGTCTCTTAATAATTATGAGATAAGCATCACTCTAGTTATACATTTAGTACGTTTTACTGACAGATCAGAAAAAGAAACGCCCTTTCTACTTGTCCTTAGATCGGACAAAAATTCTAGGAAAATTTGGCAGCATATTAAAATAGTGTCAATCAATAATATGCTTTATGCTGATGGTTCTCAACTTGGGCTTAGGTTGCTCCTTCTCCTTTGCCCCAGGGGACACTTGGTAATGTCTGGGATATTTTTGGTTGTCACAACTGGGTGTGTGTATGTGTCTAATGTCATCTCCTGGGTGGCCTCTCACAGTAAAGAATTATCTAGCTCAAAATGGCAATACAACTGATGTTGAAAGACTCCACTGTATGCTAAAATCTGAGTGTTTACAGATAAGAGAGAAGAAACATACAGACTTGAAAAGTTAAATAACAATATAATATCAAGATAGAACAAGACTTTAAAGGTGGTCTTGCATAACTTAACCATCTGATTCTGGAATCCGATAATTGAATTCAACTTACCTATTATTATCCAGGCTTTCAGCAGGAAAATGTTTTTCCTTTCAGTTGTGATTATGATTTTTAAACGAATGGAAACTTTTTTTATCTTTTAAAAATTCAGCATAGTTTCTGGATGTTAATATTTCAGATAAATATATCCTTACATCTCAGTGTATTTCATTTGCAATGTTTCATAATAGTACATAGAAGTAATGTGTGTCTCATACCTTGTACATGTAATGAAAAAAATCCTCATTTGTTAACCTATTTTTTTCTTAAAAACATTTGGCTTGAAGATAGTTACTTATTACATGTTAAATACAAATATAAAACATAATGTAGGAGATCCTGATATTTCCTGGGTGAAAACATAGTACTGCAAGTGATTGGAAATAAATTATCACTTATTCGTTAATGAGTGAGTAAATATAAAGACTTTCTGTCTTACAAAATCAAAGCTTCTTTGGAAGCTCAATAGAATTCTGAGATGTTGAAGATTTATGAGTCAGCTGAAAGAGGTTATTGTATTAAAGCAGACCCATTTTACTGTTTCTCTTATGCACCCCCCAAAAGAGAAATATAGTCAATTGTCATTGTTCACAGAAATGATGTTCTACAGAGTCTCTGGGAATACTGAGTTAGTGAATTCAGTGGGGTACAGGATTCCAGGAGTATAGGATTGGGTTTCTGTGAGCCTCTGGTCACAATACTTTTGTCAACTGTTCAACATGTAACTTTTGTGTGTGTTTCTGTTTAAAGACACCATAACTCGTGCCTGAATGAAGCTCATCTAACTCATTCATGTTCTCTATAAAGCGTATCACAGGCTTAAATGTGCCGCATGACAGGTCAGCACTAAGCTTGGAGGTCATTTTAAATAGTGAAATCACCCATAAAAAGCATTAAAGTACAAAAAAACAATGGCACAAAAGAGACCACAAAACATGCTCATTTATAGTATTAGGGTTGAAATAAGAAGGGACAGCAGTGCCTCAACCTCCCAAGTAGCTGGGACTATAAGCACTGCCACAATGCCTGGCTAATTTTTATTGCAGTTGTCATTGTTGTTTAGCTGGCTTGGGCTGGGATTGAACTCACCACCCTCGGTCTTTGTGGCTGGCACTGTAACCACCACCGAGCCAGCACTTTCTTTATGTCGTTGGATAAAAATGTACTTCATAACACGCTGACAAAGAGATAATTGCTTGAATCTCATGATGACTTCGTAGGGATTGGGTAAAAAAATGACAGACCTAGACATTGATTTTTTAAAAATAGACACAACTATTTTAAATCATATTAACATTTTTCAAAATAATTAGCAATTGTGGACTGTTGCTGGCCTGGTTTATCTTGCATTCTCTAGACAGAAAATGATCTTTACCATTTTTCTTTACTATCTGATTTGTTAATTTTATTAACACGGATTAGTGGCTTTAATCCTTCATTGCTTTAGAAGTGCCAATTATTTATGAAAGCAATGAATCATTTCATAGAATTCTACCAGGGAACATTTAGTACTGCTTTCAGATTCTAGTAATTCACACTGGCCGTCCTTCTGGTTAACAAAATTCTTAGGATTTTGGAACTGAAAGACACTGCATGGATTTATGTATTCTGGGCTTTTTCTTATGGATGACAAAACTTAAAAGTCTATAGAACTTAAACTTGTCTAAGATCAGCTGTTTAATAAATAGAGGAGCCAAAGGCAAATATAAGAAAGGCCTGGTTTTAGAGACCTGAAACCTAAAACCAGGTCTCTGCTATCCCACCATCCGCCCTGGCACAGAAGAAAGCAGGTTTTACTGTATGTCAAAATTTCAACATTGGTATATGGAAACCAATGATGGGAAACACTGGTATATAAATGTATGTGTTTATGTGTGTGTACACTGAGGTCTAGTTTCTTCTTTTTTAGTCATACATCATTTTTCTACAAAACAAAGAAGAATCAGAGCAATCAAAGAAATGGCCAGAGTGTTAGTTCCTGGAGGCCAGTTGATGATTTATGTCTGGGCCATGGAACAAAAGAACCGGCGCTTTGAGAAGCAAGATGTGCTTGTTCCCTGGAACAGAGCCTTCTGTTCCCAGCCTTTCTCCGAATCCAGCCAGTCTGGGAGGAAGAAGCAGTGTGGACATCCAGAAAGAAGCCATCCCTACCACCCTTCTTGCTCTGAGTGCAGCTGTTCAGTTTGTTTTAAAGAGCAATGTGATTCAAAACGGTCCCACAGCTTGGACTACGGCCCTGTTATGGCTAGAACTTGTTTTGCAAATATTTCTAAGGGAGGTGAGGAAGAATACGGATTCTACCGCACATTAGGAAAATCTTTTCGCTCCTGGTTTTTCTCCAGGTCTTTGGATGAATCAACTCTGAGGAAGCAAATCGAAAGAGTGAGACCCTTGAGAAACACAGACATGTGGGCCCATCGCACCATCACGATCCAGCCTTCCCGCCATTCCAGCGTAGACTTTGATCACCAAGAAGCATTTGCAACAAAGGAGCAACACTTGGATGAGGACGTGTTTGTGGAATCTTCTCGAAGACATTCGGAGTGGCTGAGAGCCCCGGGCACTTGGAAGCATTTAGACGGAGACCTCCTAGGAGAAATTCGGAAAAATGGAGGAAGGAATGTTCTGGATGGCGGTAATACCAGTGAGAATGGCGTAGATCCAGATAACATAGAAGGCAAGAACCCTTCTACTAGTAGAATACTGAGAAGGCTTTCTGCAGGTGCTTCCTCAGATTCCAACCCAGAGGGCACCATTTCTGTAGAACACCAGGCCGATATTTGGGGTTCCAGAGCCTTTATGCGCTACTACCACGTGTTTCGAGAAGGCGAGCTCTGTGGTTTGCTTAAGGAGAATGTGTCAGAGCTTCATATTCTGAGTTCTGGGAATGATCATGGCAACTGGTGTATCATTGCAGAAAAAAAGGAAAATTGCAATTGATTGTATCCTTTTAAATAGCTCCTCCCAAAAGACGGACTGCGTTCTTTTCACTGAGTTTGATGTGGTTACCTGAGATGGCACTCTATTTTATTATATTTTAATCCATTTATTTTGTGGCGTGGAGAAACCATAGATTAATGGATCATCTGTGTTTAATTTTTTAGTAAGCACAGTGCCTGTGCTTGAAAACAGTTGACCCTGGCAGTGAAAACAGTTGACAAAGGGTATCTGTGCTTAAATGTTAATATAAAAGATTTGAAGGAGCAATAGAAAATATACTTCAGTAGCGCTTAAATTTGTTTTTTTTTTTTTTACCCCCTGAAAGATGAAGGTCTTATAAGGGTATTTGTCTGTTGTTTTTCAGTATTATATACTGATTTTTAAAAGATTCTTCTGTTAAATACGCCTTTAAAACAGTATTTTTATAGAATAAAGGGGTCATTTCTGATTCTCAGGTTATAATTTAGATCTGCGTGCAAGATAACAAGTATGGCACAGATGTGAGTCACTACGAAAGTTTTGAGACGGACTGTGTTATGGTCCATTATTTCACTTCCAAGAAATACCGTCCACAGTGTCCTTTCTGATACACCCATGCAAGTTTCAACTTGCTCAGTTTGTCACTGTTGCTGGGGGGCTTCATTTGTTTCTGTCCGTGCAGATTTTATGTTTCTTGATTTTTGTGTATCTCAAAACTTGCTCAATGACCCACATCATATTTATGTATAGAACTGTGTGATGAGTCATTTTGTTGCCAAGATCTTGCTTCTACTTAAAGCCTTTCAGAAAAGTGAGTGCAATGGAGAGAATCAAGAAGAGTTATAAGGAGTTTTCTAAATTATAAGCAAACTTGCTTCAAAATAAGTTGAAATACAGTAATAAGGTTTTCAATGTTGCTCAGGTTTTAAAGACACTGTTAGCTTACAGGAAATGGAATATATGGATCCTAGCAGTTGTAAGTACTCAACCGATATTTTTCCAACCTTATTTAAAGCATGAATATCCTGTTAGGAAAAGATCAAGATTGACTAATGAGTTTTCTTTTTTTTTTTTATTTTTGGACTAAAGAGTTTTCATCAAGAATGATGCCTTAAAGATGAAATGAATCTAGTTGAAACTCTGTTCTATTTTTAGCTTTGAGGGACAACTAAATTAAGGTGTGGGATATTTAGCTTGGGTAGTAGGATAATATGAGTAGGATTTGTGTTGGATTTTAACAGTATCTAGGCATTTATTTTATTGAGGGCAGCCACATTTTATTTGTTATGTTAGGAATTTAGGCAGAATTAACTTCTATTAATGAAAGGTTGAATTTCTGTCCCTGTAGAGAGAAATTAGCATCTTCATCTATTTAGATTTAACCATGGGTCTATTTAAGTCTCTGTCATGGATCCTGAGACATAAAATTAAATTACGACAGGACCAGACACCAAAAAGAAACAGAAATAAGTTGACCCAGGAAGGAATATGGTCTCAGGTAGCTCCTTAAAGATTAGAAATTTGACATTTGATTAAAGTCTTTTAATTTTGTGTGCTACTGTAATCCCAGATAGAAATCCAAATCTTGTTTTATTTGTCCACTAAAACTAAAATAGTAATGAATTTCACTTACTCTTGGGGATTTTTTTCCTTTGATGATTGTGCTATAACTTAACACCACGATGCTACTTTTGAAGAAACTGAAAGGATTATTTTTAAAGTGTATCTGAAAATTGTCGATGTTTATAACTCTTTGGGCTTCAAAATAAGATTGTGTCCTCACCACTTTAGTGGATAATGTCGTCGGGTGGAAATGATAGATATTTGTACTGTTGTGCACATTTTGCATCAGAGGAACAATGGAAATGACCTAGAAGGGGAGTGTCCTGATTAAAAATTAATTTAGTGCCTTCCATTTCCTAAATTATGACATTAAACCGTGAGTGTAAGTGATGTTCTGGGTAGGAAGAGAAGGTTCTCAGAGAAAAAGACGTCCAACACCCCTTACGAAAGGCCATTGATGACCTTTTTATTATGAAAGGACTTTTCTTCTCTCTGAAGCCTGTTATGTGACTCTTTAATCCTGAAGCCATCTCTTAAGCGTAGCACGTAAGAGGTCATTACACGGTGTTATTCAGTTTATTAGACAGCCCCAGACCAGTTTTGAGCCAACCTATATGGGCAACCTTCTATTCACATGCACACCACTTTGTATAGAAGGGTTCTCCCGAACAGTCCTTGGGAGAGAAATGGTTTTATATAATCTTGACAGGGCTACAGATATGACACCACTAATAATAGCCGTCTTCTGCTCTTCCTCTGCTAAACACAAGAATCTATGCATCCAGATACTCTTTTGTATCCAGATATTTAACTTGGCAGCCGGTAACCTCTCTTTGAGATATTCAAGTAAAAGGCACTATTTAACTTCTGCCTTCGGATTAAAAAAAAAAAAAAAGCCATTGAAGAGCCAAACTAATGGAAGATTGATCATTTAAAAAGCTTGTTCGTACTTAGGGTTGTGCTTAAATGGAAATCTGAGTCATAAACGACTACAGATGCAGACAGTTTATCTGTGAACCAATCAAGCCTTAATTGCTTGACTATAGACTTTAGGAAGTATAATACGTAGAACACTGACTTCATTATTAAGAATATATCAGTGTCTTTCTGATTCCTTCTTTGCTTATGGGCATTGGCAGAGTCCCTCCATCTGGAGGGGAGGGTTTGGGGGATTATCAGAGAGTCCTTCGAAACTTTGGTGGCTTCTCCATCTTCACCAACCTATTTTGGGAACTCCATGTTTACAGTCAAATGATTTTGGGGGAAGGTGCATGAACTTGGACAAAAGATGCAATCAAAATAATGTTACAGTGGGAACCGTGCAGGTGGCCTATTTAAGGTAGTTTTTGGCCGGGCATGGTGGCTCACGCCTGTAATCCAGCACTCTGGGAGGCCAAGGTGAGTGGCCTACCTGCTGAGAGCAGCTTCAGCAAGAGTGAGACCACATCTCTACTAAGGGTAGAAATACTAGCTGGGCATTGTGGCGGCACCTGTAGTCCCAGCTACTAGGGAGGCTGAGGCAAGAGGATCTCTTGAGCCCAAGAGTTTGAGGTTGCCATGAGCTACGATGCCATGACCCTCCACCCAGAGTGACAGAATAACACTCTGTCTCAAAACAAAAGGGTATTATTTTTTCAGTTGCTAGTATAGTGATGAAGTCACACCAGTATGTCGCAATAGCTAACAAACTACACAAGTATCTTGGTAAATCTCATTGGTTGATCCTCCTTCCTCCAAGGAGGAAAAATAGCTTATCAGAATAGCTTTGTGCAGAATAGCTTTAATTCTTGTTTCCTGTTTGCAATTTTGTTTCCTTCCAAATTCTTTGACCTGCCAAGAATTCCTCTGGCTTTTAACTGAGTATTAATTGGAAAGGCGACAATTTGGAGGTGAGCCAGAGAGAAAATGATCCAAATATAAATCATCTAGGAACATTAGTGCACTTGTACATTGATGGTTGCAGAGAGAATAAGCACTGGTGAATTTTTTGACATAAATAAAGAAATATGGGTTTAAGGAAGAACAGAAAGTTTTAACTCAGTAGTTGAACTTAGTGGGGAGGGTACTCCCTACAAATGGGCTGTGAACACCCAGTTTGGGGGGAAGGAGTGAATTGGGACCAACCAACCAAGAATAGCCAAGCAGCTGCAGTCCAGGAAGAATAGGGCAGGCCTCAACTTTCCTTTCCTATACGTAGAAAAATCTGAAAGGCCAGGTGCAGTGGCGTACGCCTACAATCCTAGAATTCTGGGAGGCGGAGGTGGGAAGCTCTCTTGAGCTCAGCAGCTTGAGACTAGGCTGAGCAAAAGCAAGTTCCCCTTCTCTACTAAAAATAGAAAATTAGCCAGGTGTGGTAGGTGCCTATAGTCCCAGCTACTCAGGAGGCTGAGGCAGGAGGATAACGAGCCCAGGAGTTTGAGGTTGCTGGGAGCTAGGCTGAAGCTGCATCACTAGCCTAGGCAAGAGTGAGATGCTGTCAAAAAACAAAACGAAGGAAGGACAGGTGAGAGAGAGAAAATTTGACAGGCTCCTAACAATAGCCACGAACTTTTCTTCATACCCAGCATTTACTATTTTACTTGTAATCCTCACTACAGTCCTCTTAGATAAGTAAACTTATTGTTCCCATCTTGCAGATGAGGAAAACTGAGGCAAAAAAATTAAATAGTAGAGCTGAGACTCAAACCCAGGTCTAGTTCCCAGCCTGCATTCCTAACCACAACACCACATACGTACACTCACAGGCTCCCGTCACTGGGCTCAGATTCTATGAGCTTTTCAAGGAAAGTGTGATTATCTCCTTTATAAACCAGCTTTAGAGAGGTTAAGCAAAGATTACAAAGCTAGACAATAATTCCATAGTAATCCCTTACATGTTTTTTTCCATCTTTTATATAAATTTTATTTGTGCATCTGTTTCAATCTGATTTGAATTTTTTTTTTTTTTGAGGCAGAGTCTATGTCGCCCTCAATAGAGTGCTGTGGCGTCACAGCTCACAGCAACCTCAAACTCTTGGACTTAAGTGATTCTCTTGCCTCAGCCTCCTAAATAGCTGGGACTACAGGCGCCCACCACAATGCCTGGCTATTTTTGTTGCAGATGTCGTGGTTTAGCTGGCCTGGGCCGGGTTCCAGCCTGCTACCCTTGGTGTATGTGGCTGGCGCCGTAACCACTGTGCTATGGGCGCCAGGCTGGGTTTGAATTTTTTAAAATATGTCTTGGGTCACAAAATATTCTGTGATCACTTTTCTCCAACTCTTCAATTCTTTAAAAATTGTATTACTGTGTTCCCACTTTATAAGTGAGAAAATTGAGGGATGTTTGTGTCCCGAGCCCTGCTGTGTGCTGGATACGTCAGACTCAAGGCAATGACCACCTGAGTCTTGAACGTACAAAGAATATTACAATTGACTCACCTAAAAGTGCCCATATGGAACATTGTTCACATTTGTTGTATAACCTATTAACAGGCTATATTGTTTAGTTTGAGAAAAACAATACACAAAGCCCCCTCTTAGAGAATCATATTACATTCTGTGCTAACACATTCAAACCTGGATTTAATCTAACAAACTTGCCCTAGGTACAATAACATCCTCTCAGCACAAGTGTTCTGTGGAATATGTTCAGAAAAGAATGTCTTACAGAATAAGTGCAGACTCTTTGGGATGGCATTCAAACCCTTCACAAACGGACTCTCAAATTATTTTTCAGCCTCATTTCCTGTAACTGCACCCAATTTCTTTCTGTTCTGCAATGTGCTATTTTAAACAATGGCTTCATTAGGCATAATGACAATTATCACACCTTCCGGATTTATACTTGGGTTTAAAATACCGCAATTATAATCTTTCTCCAGAGAAAAAATGCGTGAAACCGGCTTCATTCCGTCGCGGGGCATATGAGATAAGTGTGATTGCACACCCATCTAACAGATGGAAAAACCGTGGGCATGGAAGGGGATCAGAGAATCATGGGTGGGATCCTCCTTCGTGGGTGGGAGCCTCCTCTCATCCCGATTTTAACTCAAAATTATTCTTGTTTTGATATTACAAACTCCATGTTTGCATCCTCGGTTATTTATAAAACTGGAGTGGAACATTTAAAAAGTACTCTCACCAACCGAAGATTGGAATTAAAATGCAAAGAGAAGCATTCAGCATCAGAGCACAAGAAAAAAAACCTACCAGAGCTAGTCAGAAAATACTGACTGTGATTTGTCCTATTTTTGATTCCCCAGGGGTCCTCTACAGTATGTGACACATTAATAGGGATGGGAATCATTTCAGTAACCACACGTTCTGTCCCATCTTCACGCAGGTCTTCCCTAATTGATTATGCTCGGATAATGAACCACTTTATCTGGGAGGGATTCGAGCTGTAATATTATCTATCTGTTCAATCTGATGGGCCACTGTGACAGCTGGTTATCAAATCGGATCCCCTTTTGGCAAATAAATACATCCTTTGTCTTTCATTCAACCAGAGCTGCGCAAAGTAAAGTTTGCCCAACCCAATTATTAATTAACCCAAAGGAAACAATATATTTTCTACACAGAGAATGTTTATTTTTCTAAGGCTGTTACCTCCACACAGAAAAATCGGTGGGTCCCTGCTGTTAACCTGGAGCCAGTGTTTCTAGATGTTGAATTCTGTAAATTACAATTGTATTTACTGCTCACCCAGCAGGGAATGTGGTTGAATAATGGGCATTTTTCTTATGAGCTAACCACATCCCTTCTAACTAGATTTTCTGTTGATGTATGAAGAGAGACTCCACTATTCAAGGTTTGTTTGTTTTTAATTGTTTATTTACACTGAACACTGGCAACATAGACTTACTAATGTGGACCACAATGAAATTTCTGAGATGCTTTGAATATGTATGTGCAAAGTATCCTATTTTCTTTAGATGTTCTTAAATATGTATGTATGTAAATACATATATATAAATATCTATTCCTAGACATCTAATGTGTGCTATCATTAATGGCCATGAAAAAATAACTCCCTGTGAACTTGTGAAAAACATTAAATTAGCAATTACCACAAAAATGTATTTCATTGCATAGATTTTTTTTTGTTTCAGGAAAATGTAAAGATAATTGTTAAGTGTTATTGTACCCCCTTCTGGTGTTGATTTGTGTCTTTGGGTCAAAATTCAAAAAGTCTTTTTTTTCCTATGCTATACCCCCGAGGAAGCTAGCAATAGTTTTAAAAGCACAATTGATGTGAATATCATGACTCTTGTAATAATTCGAAGACATTTTATTTGCATTAACTAATAATGTTCAGGATCTTTTTGTAATAAGTCTTTCTTAAATGGTATCATTTGTATGTTTATGATACATACTCAATTGTTCACTTAAGTTACGTATCACTTTATTTTTAAAAAATATTCCTAGATGAACAAAATCCAGCTTTTCTTTTCCACTCTGTGATGGGACAGTGCTGTTCGGTTCACACATGCAGCCAACTGTCATTTCACATCAATGGAACCGAGCGAGTTTGTGTTTGAATTCTGTTATATGTAGCTAAAGGAAACCAAGTTAACCATTTAATAATTGATCACCTTCAGTGAGTTAAAAAAATATATTAACTAAAAGAGAAATATTTTGAAAAGAATAAAGATGTATTAGCCTATCCAAAAGTGGGTGTGTGTAAATGCAGTACTAACTTTGAAAGTTTGTTATTTTTTATTTTGCTTGAAAGGCAAGCACATCTGTTCGCCTTCCTGGCCTCATCTGCAGGTTGTCAGCTCTTGATCAAGGAAGGGGTATGAAGCCAAGGGGGTGTGTGCCTGGCACTGCGCTGGTCCCAACACAGCTCCGAGGGAATGTGATCTCGCCCTAAACGGTGGCTGGCACAGTGCAGCCTGGCTGTGCCTCACCTGTGACGGAAGAAGCTCCCCCATCCCCAGAGCCTCGGTGGGCCCTCCACTGGCCACTTGAGAGAAATGACAAATGAGACACTGTGCTGACCTTTTGTCAAAATCAGTGAGACCTTGGTCAGGCGCTTCCTCCTCTTTAGCAGAAATTTCCCAGTTTGAAAACAGCGTTAGTCATTGTCTTTGGAAATCATCACGTCTTGCGACTTTATCGTCATCTTTCATCATTGAAATATGTGAATAGAAATTCAGCTTCAGACAAAGACTTAGAGACAGGTGCAAAAATAAAATCATCTTTTGCAACCCAGAACTCATTGCTAAGTATGAGTTTTGATACATCTAAGAAGGAATATTAAAAAAAAAAAAGAAAGAAATTCAGCTTCAAATTTATATGTTTAACAAGCTGGGTGGAGGGGGAGCTCATACCTGTAATCCCGGCCACTCCGTCAGGCTGAGGCAGGAGGATCGCTTGAGCCCAGGAGTATAAGTTTGCAGTGAGCCATGATCGTGCCACTGTGCTCCAGCCTGGGTGACAGAGACACTATACAAAATAATAATAATAATAATAGCTGTACACTTAACAGATAGTTAGCAGTTTTCACATTTTTCGCAATGACGGAAATCAGAAGGGAGCTGCCAACTCCAGCGCAAATCCCCCGAACCCCCATGTTCAAGGACAGAAAACACAATCCTCACAAGAAGGGCGGGCTGTGCACACTCCCTGCATGGAAAACCACCAGATGCCTGAGCTGCCAGAAGCCTAAGGAGCACCCACCCCATGAAGAAGTGGCCGAGGGACTTGCCAACCCCAGACCCTGGCCCCGTGTGCTCCTTCTGCTGTCTTCCTACAGTAGCACCTTCTTCCCGCCCCTTCCAGAAGCTGCCGCCCTTTGCACCTATCCAGGCCTGAGTCTCCCTGCAGCCCCCACCCAGGTCCCATCTTCAGAGAAGTCCCTGATCGCACAACTCTGTGTTGATTTTCTTCTCCCCCGTCCTGGCTGCGGGATGTATTACAGCACTGATCGCTTTACTCCCCATTAGCAATTAAAAACCTTCCTCCATCATCCATAATCTTTCACCCTTAAGTCTCCCCAATTGTTTAAAGTGGAGAGTTGCCTAAGGCCTTTCCAGCTCTTGTCCACGCATCCGGAGGTTCTGCCTCCGTGGAGTCAACCCACCAACGATGGGATGGAAAATAATTGAAAAACCAAACAAAACTTTGGTCTGTGCTGAATACGCACAGACGTTTTTTGTCTTGTTACTTATTCCTCGAAGATAATGTGTGACAACTGCTTACATAGAATTTGCACTGTATTGTTGTAAGTAATCTAAAGATGATTGAAAGCAGTGATTTGTAGGTGGTGTGCCATGGCACGCTGGTGAGCTCTGAGAGGGTCTTAGGTGTGCCACAAAAATTTTTAAAGACCATTAATTAAGGCCAGGTGCAGTGGCTCACGCCTGTAATCCTAGCACTCTGAGAGGCCAAGGTGGGTGGATTGCCTGAGCTCAAGTTTTCCAGACCAGCCTGAGCAAGAGCAAGACCCTGTTTCTACTAAAAAAAAAAAAAAAAAAAAGGAAGAAAAGAAAAACTAGCCAGCTGTTGTGGCAGGTGCTTGTGTTCCCAGCCACTCCGGAGGCTGGGGCAGGATGGCATGAACCAGGAGTTTGAGGTTGTGGTGAGCAGTAACTCCACAGCAGTCTACCCAGCACAACAGTGAGATTCTGTTGCCCCTCCCCCCCACAAAAAATCATTAATTAATTTTTTTTTAACTGTTCGTATTTTTCACTTTGTCACCCTTGGTAGAGTGTCATGGCATCATAGCTCATGGCAACCTCAAACTCCTGGGCTCAAGAGATCCTCTTGTCTCAGCCTCCTGAGTAGCTGGGACTACAGGCACCCGCCATGACTAACGGCTGGTTTTTTAGAGACGAGGTCTCACTCTTGCTCAGGCTGGTCTTGAACTCTGGACCTCAAGCAATCCATCCTTCTGGGCCTCCCAGAATGCTAGGATTATAGGTGTGAGCCACCCGGCCTGGCCAAATTAAATTATTTTTGAAAGAAGGTCAAAGCACAGTAAGAATATTATTTTTTTCACTCTTCTTTTTGAACAACATAATTTAAGCGTGCCAAGGAAGTTTAACTATAGGTTCAAGTGTGTCGTGAGATAAAAATGTTGAAAAGTACTGATTTAAAGGGTAGAGTAGTTGTGTGTGGGTTATATGCCAATACTAAACCATTGTATATAAGGGACCCACTTACAACTTACGAACAGGCTTCCAATGCCCCCCATAGGGATAATTTATAACTAAATAATTAAATTCATGATTCAGGAACTGGCTTCTTCCATACATATACACAAACCTAAAGGCCTGAGTGGTTCTTGAGCGAAGCATCATTACACGTGACTAGTCTCACAGATAGAGAAGCAGCTGATAATAAACACAAGAACACAAAGAATCAGAAACTCCAGAGCCAAGAAGAGAATTAGCTGAAGCCTTTTGTCTCGTTGAAGCAGGTTTTGCTAACCTTGAGGAGTGAGAGCCTGATACTGAGCAATTTACGAAGCTTTGCTGTGTAGTCAGTGAGAAGTTCAGCTGCTTCACAGCCATTTATGAGAGAAAAAAGGAAGAGGCTGTGTGCAGAACCCTAGATCCTGACTTCAGGGGTGAGCTCCCCTCCTCCAGCAACAGAATCGAATCCTGACTCCCCAGCACCGCCTCCATCCTCTCCAGCACCGTCTCCATCGTCATAACATCAGCCTACCTTCTTGTCTTAAAAATGCCCTTTCCAGACCAGGTGTGGGAGCTCATGCCTGTATTCCTAGCACTTTGGGAGGCTAAAGCAGGAGGATCGCTTGAGGCCAGGAGTTTGAGGATGATGACGCCACTGCACTCTAGCCTGGGCAGTAGAGCCAGACCCTATCTCCAAAAAAATGAAAAAATAAAAACTCCCCTTCCACAAAGCAAGGCATTTCTGCAACATTAGGTGAATGTTGATGTGTAACTTTTTCAATTTCTGCAGTTTCCTATTTAATTTTTTTTATGAGTTTGTTTTTATGTTCGGTTTGCATTAAAAGAAAGAGCACAGTTGTTTCTCACATTTATTATTACGGAACACAGGTATTATTATTACTACTACAGTATTATACTGTATTATTATTACCACATACAAGTCATTATAGTAATTTATTATTATTGTCACCATGTACGCACAGCTTATCAATTGACATACAAGGTTCTCAGGAACATATCTCATCTGTACCTGGCAACTGTCTGTACTCTTTTACATCAGGGGCTGGAGCATCCATGGATTTTGGTACCCATGGTGTTTTTGGAACCAGTTCTCCTTGGATACCAAGGGTGACTACATCTTTCTCTTTCACATCCCTCCTTGCCTTGACCTCCAGGAACAAAGTAGCCATTTTAAAGGGCCTGTCCTAAGCTCTCCCACCCACCCTGCCTGTCTTCAGTATTTCAGGGAAGAAGAGGCCCAGGCCTGGCTGATGGGACCCAGTTCCCAGGATCAGCCACGGAGGGCTAATAAAGGATACTATGAAAGCTGCTTAAATTCCTGTGTCCTGGACGGGCATGAGGTGGCTGAGGCACTTCAACGGGCATTATTTCTGTGCTCCTAGTAAGACCATGGTCCCGGTCCCCACCCCAGATGCAGACAGGGCAGTGGGCTGCCCATGGTCCTTCCCACATCAGAGCTAACTAAAAGTTTCTCATTATAAGAAATATAGTTGGCTCAGCGCCTGTGGCTCAATGGGCTAAGGCGCCAGCCAGGTACACCTGAGCTGGTGGGTTCGAATCCAGCCCTGGCCCGCCAAACAACAATGATGGCTGCAACCAAAAAATGGTCAGGCGTTGTGGTGGGCGCCTGTAGTCCCAGCTACTTGGGAGGCGGAGGCAAGAGACTTGCTTGAGCCCAGGAATTGGAGGTTGCTGTGAGCTGTGATACCATAGCACTCTATCCAGGGTGACAGCTTGAGGCTCTATCTCAAAAACATAAAAAAATAATAAAAAAAAAAAGAAATAT
>CAUYRH010166736.1:0-18454 GCA_963574655.1 Perodicticus potto | reverse complement strand
GGCATCACAGCTCACAGCAACCTCCAACTCCTGGGCTCAAGCGAGTCTCTTGCCTCTGCCTCCCAAGTAGCTGGGACTGCAGGCGCCCGCCACAACGCCCGGCCATTTTTTTTTTGGTTGCAGCCGTCATTGTTGTTTGGCGGCCCGGGCTGGATTCGAACCTGCCAGCTCAGGTGTACGTGGCTGGCGCCTTAGCCCGCTGAGCCACAGGCACCGAGCCTAGAAATGAATTTTAGAAATGCATCTTAACCCAGTGAACATTTGTGTATTATTGACTTTTTGTTAAACAATCTTAATATATTCTCTTGGTAGAATACATTTTATCTGCTATTTTATCTGTAGATTTGAGGGGGTTCTACATTTGTCCATTTGTAGATCCTTTTGGGATTTTTTTCCCCTAGATCATCTGTAAATAATGACATTTTAATTTCTTCTTTTTAGTCTTTATGCCATTTACTTCTTCTTGACTTACTCTACAGGTTAGAAACTACAGTACCAAGCAAAAGTGGTATAAGAGTAAGTACATTTTTCCTATTCTTAATTCCAAAGGAATTCCTTTCAACATTTCCTTGTTAATAACACTTGCTGTAAGTTTTTATATTATATTTTCAAAGAAGCTAAAGATGTTCCATCTTTAGATGGCATCTGTAGCTCAATCGGCAGGGCACTGGCCATATACACCTAGGGTGGCAGGTTCGAACCTGGCCCGGGCCTGCTAAGCAACGATGACAATTGCAACCAAAATTAGCTAGGTTGGGTGGTGCCTATGGCTCAAGGGAGTGGGGCGCTGGCCCAATATGCCAGAGATGGCAGGTTCAAACCCAGCTCTGGCCAAAAACTGAAAAAAAAAAAAATAAAAATTAGCTGGGTGTTGTGGCAGGTGCCTGTAGTCCCAGCTACTTGGGAGGCTGAGGCAAGACAATCACTTATGCCCCAAGAGTTTGAGGTTGCTGTGAGCTGTGATGCCATGGCACTCTACCCAGTGCAACAGCTTGAGACTCTGTCTCAAAAAAAAAAAGTTCCATCTTAAAATTTTTTTTCTTCATAAAATTTTTAATGACACACATTATATATATAGAAAATGCCTTTATCATAAATGCATGAATTTCCACAAACTCAATCCACCAGTATGACCAGTACCTAGATAAAGAGATAGAATATTATCAGTCCCTGAGAAACCCACTGCTCATGTCATCACTCAGCCCATCTAGGTAATCAATTTTTTGACTTCTGATATCGCTCCTGTTTTACCTATTTTTTGGTTCCTTATCTAAGTGAAATCATATGGTATGCTTGTCTTTGTGGCCAGCTTCTTTCATGCACCATTAGGTTGTAAGAGTTCCCCCTTCTGCCAAAGCTTCCTGAAAACACCCCTAAGGCTTTAACAGGGAATGGGATCTTTACATGGTCTCAAAGACTCTCCTACAAATGGCTTACTAATTATGAAGGCAAAACTAGTAAGTTTGCTACTGGTAGATATCTTAACCAAGTGAACTAGATTAATACGAACTACTTTGGGACTAATCAACATCATGTATCCCCTGAGAAGGATATACAAGTTCTTTGGTGTTTTTACCAAAAATGTTAAACCTAGACTGAATCACAAGGTAACATCAGACAAATCCAGATTGAGGAACATTGAAAACAGAGAGGTAGGGACACAGTTTCAGATTAAAGGCAAGTAAAGGGACTTAACTAAATGCAATGTATGACTATGGATTGAATCCTGGACCAGGCAAAAGAAATTCTATGAAAGACATTACTGAGACAATTGGTGTGATTGATTGTAAAATGAACTTTTTAAGGCGACATTATTGCGTCAAAGAATGTTAAATTTCTTAATTTTGATAATAGTGTCATGTTTACATAAGAGAACATCCTTTTTTAGGATATTCATGCTCAAGTACTTAGAGATAAAAGAACAAGATGTCTGTAATTTTTCTCAAATTATTCAGAAAATGAACTATGTCACATAAGGAGTGAGAAAATGATGAGGCAAGTACAGTTATGTGCCACATAATGACATTTCAGTTAACGGACCGCATATATGTCAGTAGTTTCATGAGATTACAATGCAGTTAAAAAATTCCTATCACCTAGTGATGGTACAGCTGTCATAATCTCAAGCCAGAACACATTTCTCATGTTTTTGTGATGAGGCTGGTGCTTTTATACAACTGGGCTGTCAGTTACATAAAAGCATAGCACATATAGTTATATATAGTACATAATACTTGGTAATAACCTGGTTTATGTATTTACTACACTATACCTTTTATATTTATTTTAGAGAATACTTCTAAATATATATTTTTAAAAAGTTACCAGTAAAGTGGCCTCATTCTGGTCCTTCAGGCCTCCAAAAGAAGGCATTGTTATCACAGGAGATGACAGCAAGTTATTGCCCTTCAGACCTTAGTAGGACAAAATGTGGAGGTGGAAGACATTGATATTGATGATCATGACACTGTGTAGGTCTAGACTAATATGTTTCTTTGTACCTTAATTTTTAATGTGAAAAAGTTTAAAAAAGTAAAACAAAAACTTTTTTAAATAGAAAAAAAGCTTATAAACTTTTTTTAAGGCCTATGGAATAAGAATATGTAGAATGAAACTGTTTGACATAGTTGTACGGTGTTAGTGTTTTAAGCTGTGTTATTATAAAAGAATCAAAAAGTTAAAAAAATTAAAAAGTTTATAAACCAGGCTTGGCACCCGTACTCAGTGGTTAGGGCCCTGGCCACATGCACCCAGGGTTGGTGGGTTGGAACCTGGTGGGTTTAGGGCCTGCTAAACAACAGTGACAACAAACAAAAAAACAGCTGGGTATTGTGGCTGGCATCTGTAGTCCCAGCTACTGGGAAGCTGAGGCAAAAGAATCACTTAAGCCCAAGGGTTGGAGGTTGCTGTGAGCTGTGATGCCATGGCACTCTACTGAGGGCAACATAGTGAGACTCAGTCTCAAAAAACAAAAAGTTTATAAGGGCAGTGCCTGTGGCTCAAAGGAGTGGGGCGCTGGCCCCATATACTGGAGGTGGCGTGTTCAAACCCAGCCCCAGCCAAAAACTGCAAAAAAAAAAAAAAAAAAGTTTATAAACCAAAATGTTATAGTAAGCTTATTATTAAATAAATTCATTTTTTATAAATTAGTGTCACTTAAGCGTATAGTGTTTATAAACTCTACAGACATGCACAGTAATGCCCTGGGTCCTTCATGTTCACTAAATATTCATTGATTCACCCACAGTGATTTCTAGTCCTGAAAACTCCATTTATGATAAGTGCCCTATACAGATGTACCATTTTTTATGTGGGTCATTATGAAAGTTTTCAGATAGCCAAAAATCAAGAAACATAAAATCCACACAGATGGACACAAATGAAGCCCTCCCAGCAGCACCGATAAGCGCACCCAGTTCGAACTTGCACGGGTGAATCAGAAAGAACACTGACAACCCTGTTTCTTGGAAGTGAAATAATGGACCGTAATTCAGTCTGTCTCAAAACTTTTGTAGTGACCCATGTATATTTTATACTGTATTTTCTTTGTACCTTTTCTATATTTAGATATGTTTAGGTAAAAAATACCATTGTGATACAATTGCCTACCGTGTTCACTATAGTAACACGCTGTACAGGTATGCAGCCCAGGAGTGACAGGCTATACAATATAGTCTAGGTGTGTGGCAGGCTGTATCTTCCAGGTTTGTGTAAGTACAATCTATGAGTATGATTGTCACACAACAATAAAATCATCGAAGGGTGAATTTCTCAGAAAACATCCCCGTCATTCAGTGACTTACGACTGTATGTCAACATGTTAATGTTTGACGAATTTGGGAGAATAGACCAGATTTCTTTGTACATACTTGCAATTTTTTTCTTTTCTCGATATTATTTCAAAATAATAAGGCAAAAAAGATTTTCACTTCTAGCAAATGAGAGACAATAGAGGTACGAGACTAAGAGTCACCTTGGTGGTTAGGAATATGAAGTGTGGTTCTGAATCTCTTGACGGGAGACTTTCTTAGCACCTTCTTAAGGCAGGAGTTATCACCACCTTGTACAGATGAGAATGATGAGGGTGAGTGAGGTGAAATAAGCCACCCAACAGCTTAACATAGAAGACATAAATGTCACATCCTCTTCTAATGCAGATCTCACCCCCACGGAATTCGGGGCAACTGAGGGCTTTAGAGTCACACGAACTTGTGTTAAATGCATTTTCTGAGACCTCCCTCTTACCAGGTACTGTCTTGAGCATAGTGAGCAGAGACAATAAAAGAGCAAGATGAGATTACACTCTGGTGGTGGAGATTGTCCAACAAATGCAAGGGTGACCATGGGCAGGATCTATATACAGTGAGCAATGAGAACTTCTGGCAGCCCAAATGGAAAAGAAGTTACTTCTGACTGACCCAATGGCCTTGGGTGGCTTTAAGTAGCTCACGTTGTTTCTGGTGAGGATTGACAGCAGGAAGAGAAAGGGCATTTGTAACCAAGTGGATGTTGTTCTAACCAGGACTAATGCCAGATCTGCCCCTTGGGAGCCATGGAGATTTGGGGAAAGTTATCTAAAATACCTGCAGCATTATTCTAAGGACCGGAGTCAGTGTAGGTGAATGGCCATGTGTCTGGTCCAGGATCTCTTTTCTTTTTCTTTTTTTTTTGAAATGTGAAACTTTTTTTTTTTTTTTGAGACAAAGTCTCACTATTTCACCCTTGGTAGAGTGCTGTGGCATCACAGCTTACAGCAACCTCAAACTCTTGGGCTTAAGCAATTCTCTTGCCTCAGCCTCCCAAGTAGCTGGGACTATAGGCACCTGCCACAATGCCCGGATATTCTTTTGCTATATTTGTCATTGTTGTTTAGCAGGCCCCAGGCCAGGTTTGGACCCGCCAACCCTGGTGTATGTGGCCGGTCCCCTAACCACTGAGCTATAGGCACCGAGCCCCAGGATCTCTGCTAGGAGCTGTGGTCCTTGAGTTTCCTGTGGATAGGTTAAAAGTGCAAAGAAGTTGATAGAAATCACATTGATGTAACCGTGCCAAGAAAATCAGGACAGAAGTGACCCCAGCCTGGCTCCAAAATGAACATTACAGGGAATCAGAATACACCACCCAAATGTGCTGCTCTGGCATAAGGATTATTTTGAGCTAAATGCAGTTGTGAAAAATCAGACAAAGAATGAGCTCCCTGCCCTCTTCTTATCTACTTAGAAGCAAAACATAAATTCCCCTTGTAAAGTTGCCTCTGGCTTCCCATACCAGGTAGAGGAGAGCAACCTTATCGCTGGAGACTAGATGGATCCAAGGAGTCTACGTAAATAAATCTTTCTTTCTTTCTTTTTTGTTTGAGACAGAGTCTCAAGCTATCGCTCTGGGTAGAGTGCCATGGCGTCACAACTCATAGCAACCTAAAACTCCTAGGCTTAAGGGATTCTTTTACCTCAGCCCTCCCAGATAGCTAGGACTATAGGCACCCACCACAATGCCCGGCTATTTTTTGTTGTTGTTGTTGCAATTGTCATTGTTGCTTTAGCTGGCTTGGCGGCGTTCAAACCCTCCGGCCTCAGTGTATGTGGCTGGTGCTCTACCCACTGAGCCATAGGTGCTGCCATAAATAAACCTTTCTTAATAATCTTTTTCTACCATCACCATCCCCCATATATTTACCCTCCCACAAGTTTACTGCTGCTAAAAAGCCCCCAAACCCCTTCCCTTTGTCTTGTGATTTCTTTGCAAATTTGCTATCTTTCGTCTGAATGGTATAAAAGCCTTCAAGTCGGGATACTTCTTTGGGGATTTTTTTCTTCTTATATGAACACCCACTCTCACATGCCACATAAAACTTTAAAAAAAATTTTTGCTCTTAGCCATGATCAATCAAGATACCTGAGACTTTTAACATGACATAAAATGTGTATGTTTTTCCCCTGTTAATTGCTTTTTTCCTTTGTTTAATAATTTTGCAGGCCTCGCTGCTAAAGCTAAAAAGGTAAAGAAAACTTTTCCTTCCCTTATAACATTCTGAACTAAGCTTAAATAATATAGACAAAGAGGAGGAATAAAATAGTATTTCACAAACCCTTCTTCTCTAAGGAAACAGGATAAATATTATCAGAAGAGAAGCATCTTGACACTCGACTTTTACTCTTAACTTAGGAGTGTTTTTTCTGGGGCAAGGGTGGACTTCTAGATTCCCCTTAAGAGTTCTTCATGTGGTTCAGGGTCTGAGCATAAGACAGTAGAGCAAAAGTTTTTCTCCCCAATATATGTTTTTATTATGCCTGTAATCCCAGCACTTGGGACACCGAGGTGGGTGGATTGCCAGAGCTATCAGGTTTGAGACCAGCCTGAACCAGAGGGAGACCTCATCTCGAAAAACAGCCAGGTGTTGTGGCGGGCACCTGTAGTCCCAGCTACTTGGGAGGGTGAGGCAAGAGAATCACTTAAGCCCAGAAGTTTGAGGTTGCTGTGAGCTGTCATGCACTCTACCAAGGGTGACAGAGTGAGACTCTGTCTCAAAAAAAAAGTTTGTATTTTAATTTAAAATTTAAAAACAATTTTGTAGAGACAGAATCTTCCTTGCTATGTTGGGATTCAAGGGATTCTCCCACCTCGGTCTCCCAGAGTGCTAGGATTACAGGTATGAGCTACTGTGGCCAGCCAAAATTTCTGTTCTTTGAATTAGTTGATAGCAATTTTCTGTTTCCTAAATACTTGCTGAAATAAGAACATCTATTTATTTAAAAAAGCTTTTGAATAAAGAGGAATACGCTAATACAGATAGGTTTCATTTCTGCCTATTTCATTCTGGAACGTGCCCACCTACATCCATGTTTGGCATAAGATGCTCATAGTATACATACCACGTTTTTCTACTTTTTTGACCACAAAAAGATGTCTCTGGATTTCTGCATAGTTTCATAATATTTATGATATTTTTTCCTTTCATTATTCATCATTCTTCAGAAAAACATCACCTCCTGAGACTCCTGTGATGAAAAGATTGCTAAGATCCTTAGGGGGAATCATGTAATTTCATCTTTTTATCCCTTCAACAATGAAGGCAATGAAATATTTACTTAATAAGTGTCTGTAGGCTTGAAAAAAAAGATGGTGTTTGTAGAAGATAAGTTCTTGGAATAAAGGACCATCAAAGGGCTAAAAGATCTAATCAGTTCAGTATACAATGTGTCATAGATTTCCTGAAAATGCAACTAAAAATATTATAGACTATCATGCTGTTGACCACATCTTTCTCCATGTTCAATCTTCAAAGTGATGTTGTGGTTATATCTTTTTATCTTTTTGAGACAGAGTCTCACTCTGTCACCCCAGGTATAGTGCCATGGTGTTATATTCCCTGGCAACCTCAAACTCCTGGGTTTAAAAGATCATCCTGCTTCAGCCTCCCAAGTAGCAGGGACTACAGGCACAACTCTTGGCTAGTTTTCTATTTTTAGTAGAGATGGGATCTCGCACTTGCTCAGGCTGGTCTTGAACGAGTGAGTTCAAGCAATCTATCCACCTCAGTCTCCCAGAGTGCTAGGATTACAAGTATGAACCACACACCTGGCATTTCTCTTCATTTTAGAGAAAAGGAGGTAGGATATGTGCTAATCTCTTTTTCTTTCTGAACTGAAAGCTGGTCTTCTGAACACTTTGAGGGATCCAGTAGAATTGAAGTTGGATGGGATGCTCCCAATAGATCCAATCCAGTATTCTAGAACCCACTGCACAAATGCCTATGCAAGGCCGACTTGGAGAGGCCACCAGTTCTGAAGGCCTCCAAACTTTGGCTTTGCAGTTTGCTTTCTGCTGCCTTCTGATCGAGTGCCTGGATTCTTGATGCAAGCCCAAAGGTGAGGAAACAAGGCTTTTATTTTTAATTATGGCATAGTCTGTTTGTCTTCAAAGCCAGGTTGTAGTTGGTCAAATAATAGCCACCTAAACATATCACCTGGAAATCATAAATGTTACTTTAGGAGAAAAGCTTCTGCAGATGTGACTAAGTCAAAGATCTTGAAAGGGGGAAGATTGTGGTGGATTATCTAGTGAACTCTAAATGCAATCTCAAATGTCCTTATAAACTAGAGGTGGAGGGAGATTTGACACAGACAGGGTAGAAGGAGCTATGAAGACAGAGGCAGAGGTTGGATGTGGCCACAGGGGAGGACAGCTGGGGCAGGTGCCAAGAGCTATAAGAGGGAAAGAGGGATTCTGCCTTATAGCCTCTGGAGGAAGGGCAGCCCTGCTAGATTTCAGCCATCTGGGCCCCAGAACTGTGAGAGAATAAATGTCTTATTGTTCTAAAATACTCCGTTTGTGGGAATTTGCTGTAGCAGCCCCCAGGAAATTGACACGCAGGAGAAGGGCAGGTGGGTGCCCAGTCCTACAGGGGCCCAGAAGCCACAGAAGGAGGGTCATCCTTTAGTCCTGGCTGTGCAGTTCCCTCCCCACCCCAACTCCCCACCTCGTTCCACATCATCATCTTGCCTCCTTCTCCATTTAACCACTTTTTAAGAAGCTGCTGTGCACCAGACATTGTGCTTAGTATGGAGGAACAGCCCACAAGAGATTCTTAGGCATTCACAATATGGACTCCCTGGGGTTTAAATAGGCCCAACCTGGAAATTGGAAATTCTATATTAGTCCTTTGCACCTTGCTTAGTTGGTCTTTCCCTGCCCCCGCCCCGTTACTGATGAGGTACAGTTCATACTTTCCACCCTCGTAGCATGGATCAGCAATACCTGAGAGCCTTTAGTTCAGGGCTCTTTGCTTATCATATAAGAGCTGTGGTTTCCCCCAAACTGCGTCAGAACATGATGAAATTGCTGAGAGGATTTACCCAGGTATTAATTCATGTACTAGGAGATATTTTTGAGAGAGGAAATTATTAGGCAAAAGGAATTGGATTCAGGGGCTACAGTGCAATGCCATTTTGCAATTGCAAGATGCATAATTAATTTTAATAACTTGTCTTGGCTCAGGCTGATCTCAAATCTGTGAACTCAGGCTATGGACCACTGCGCCCCGCCCTTCTCTCTGCTCTTTATCTGCTCTAGAGGACACCTCCAGAGGAGCTACTGAACTCCACATACACACCAAGGTACAGACTGGAAATAGAAGCACTGAAATCTCCAGAACAAAGGCTCTAAACCAGGTATGTGTTATAAGCATGTTTGGGGAAAGAGTAGCAAAGGATATTTTTATATTTTTGAGGACAGGCAAAGGAAAGACCAATATTTCAGAGGTCCTGGCTCTATTGCTTTGCCTTCAGTGTGACTTTGGACACTGAAGTCTCTGAGATTCAGATGTAATCATAACTCCGGAAATAGAAAGATGACATTGGTATCTGCTGCACAGGGATTCTTGAGGAGTAAGTGATGCATTGAAAATTTCTGGTCCCCACCCAACCTGACCTAAAGTGAGATGCTGTCTGCAAAAATAGCAAGGTGTTGTGGCAGGCAGCTATAAGTCCCAGCTCTTGAGGCAAGAGGATCACTTGAGACTTTGAGGTTGCTGTGAGCTATGATGCCACAGCACTCTACCAAGGGAGACAGACTATCTAAAAAAAAAATTCTGATTCCCCTTAATAAATGGTAGGAAGTATTATTAATGCTTTCCATGGATTTTAATAATAAAAGAGCTGGGTTGAGTAACTAATATTATTCTAGAATGTTAAGGAGCAGAACAAAAGGAAGGTGAACTAAAAATTGTTTTAAAAACTAACTGAAGGTCTTGGCACCTGTGGCTCAACGGGCTAAGGTGCCAGCCACGTACACCTGAGCTGGAGGGTTCGAATCCAGCCCAGACCTGCCAAACAACAATGATGGCTGCAACTAAAAATGGCTGGGCATTGTGGCGGGTGCCTGTAGTCCCAGCTACTTGGGAGGCAGAGGCAGGAGACTCGCTAAAGCCCAGGAATTGGAGGCTGCTGTGAGCTGTGATGCCACAGCACTCTATCCAGGGTGACAGCTTGAGGCTCTGTCTCAAAAAAAAAAAAAAAAAAAAAAACACTAACTGAAAGCCAGGTATGGCAGTTCACTCCTGTAATTCCAGTAGTTTGGGAAGCCAGGGTGGGAGGAGTTCAAGAACAGCCTTGGAAATGTAGTGAGATCACCATCTCCACAAAATATAAAAAAATTTAACCCGACATGGTGGCACATGCCTATAGTCCTATTACTTGGGAGGCTGAGGCAGGAAAATCACTTGAGCCCAGGAGGTGAAGGCTGCAATGAGCTATGATCACACCACTGCACTCCAGCCTAAACAACAGAGCTAGACCCTATCTCAAAATAAATACATTAATTTAAAAGAACTGTAAAAGACAAGTAGCAAGGCAGATGTAAGGGGAACTATTGTTTCTAGAGATAACTGGCAAAAAAAAAAAAAAAAAAAGACCCACTGCATACTTGAGAAACTATGTTATTTAAATTTACTTTGGATATATACTTAAATAAAATTGATATCTTTAAAAATCAGCTGTGTGTATAGACTCATGCCTGTAGTCCCAGCTACTCAGGAGGCTGAGACAGAAGATAGTTTGAGCTCAGGAGTTCGGGATTATAGTGCTCTGTGGTCAAGCCTATGAATAGCCAGTGTACTCCAGGCTGGACAACATAGTTAGACCTTCCCACACACACACACAAAAAGACCCTGCTTGCTTGTTTAACATTATAGAAATGTGGTGCAGCAGATAGGCATGTGAATGTAAAGCAAACAAATGTCTTGGAAAAGTAATTTATCTGGATTGAAATTGCATTAAATATGCATAGCAATTTGAGAAGAATCATCACATTTATTTTACATGTTGAATCTTCCCTTCCATGAATATAGTAGATATTTCCCATCCTTTTTTGTTTGTTTGTTTTTGAGAGTTGGAGGGACTGGCTCTTTATTTCAAAAAGACACACATCAATATTCACTATCAAAACAGTTGCACTATTGGTTTTCTCTTATTCTCCATGGGCCCCAAATAGACCACACCAAAGGAGAGTACATTTTAAGCCAAAGCTGCAGGATGTACACCTAATAGGCCTCACTCAAGAAACCTCACCAAAAAGTGGGGACGGGGCAGGGAAACAAACTTGAAAAGATTTTTAGTACCCTGCCAGCCTAAAGACTATAGAGAGCTCTCACAGCCAGAAAGGGTGGCCAGGGGGGCCCAAACCCCAAAAAGCAAGATTTCAAAATAATATATAATTGTCAAAGTCTTTTACATAAGCTGTTCAAGATTTCTCCAGCCCAGACTGATGCAAAGGAGAAAGAGATGGCACTTTTAGAGACAGCAGCTTCAGACCCAGAAAAAGGTAATGAGATGAGTTCCATACGGCTAAATTAGTGGCAAAAATATAATTTTCTTTGTTTCAAAAAGGCAGGAGAGCAATTATGTGGTCAACTCAACATAAGGAGCATGTGATCCATTCTGTGAGTGGTTGGCAAGCTGGTAGAGACAGGGTAAAAATCTGGTCTCAGGACAGGCGAGGTGGCTCGTGCCTGTAGTCCTAGCACTCTGGGAGGTGAAGACCGATGGATTGCTTGAGCTCAGGAGTTTGAGACCAGCCTGAGCCAATCAATGCAAGACCCCATCTCTACTAAAAATAGAAGAACTGAGGCAAGAGGATCACTTGAGCCCCAGTTGGAGGTTACTGTGAGCTGTGACACCAAGAACCTCTACCCAGGTTGACAGCTTGAGAGTCTGTCTTTAAAAAAAAAATCTGGTCTCAGAGGTCTTTCCATCTTAATTTGGTCACTCCAATTAAAAAAGAAAAAATAAAGTTGTCCAAAGATACCTTAAAGCTGAACACCTAAGCAGCATTTTTTGTTGGGATTTTTTTTGGAGGGGGTTGCTAACTCTTCCTGGGAGCACCTTTCTGGTTTAGCTGGTGTTTTGTGCAGAACAATGAGGTTTCCCATAGAGGAGTCTTTTCCTGGGCTGTGTTTGGTTCTCAGTGAGGCAGGCCCATGCCTTTTTCCATCCTCTAAGAAGATATGCTTTAAGCTGAAAAGTCACCTTCCGAAAGTGACAAAGGGGTTAGATTGATGCTTCAGCGCTGGGGAAGTATTTGGAATGTTTTACAAATGGTTGCTTCAACAAAAAAGGCAGTTACAAAATGTGTACATCGCAATGTGCATTGTGCTCCCATTCCCTTAATTGTTGTTCCCAAAGCTGCTCAGCCTCCAGCCCAGCTGGAATCTCTGGGAAGAGGCAGAGACAATTTGGCCAAAAAGACACATTGGTGGAGTGGACAGGGAGAGGGATGAAGGGGGTGGTGAAAGAAGAAAGCAGCCTTCCAGTTAAAGATCAGCCCTCAGTTTAAAGGTCAGCTTCAGGCAGGCTGGCTGGGCTTAGGCGGAGTTAGGGTCGCAGGAGAAGCGGCAGCAGGGCGGGACTGGGGTGCTCTATATCTCACTGGGGTCACGCAGACTCTGGTCCAGCATCCTTTGTGTACAGAGATGCTCCTGTTTGGTACATTTCAGTTTATTTTCCAAATCTTCCAAATCATCAATTGTCTTTTCCAGCTTGGCTACAGATCTCTCAGCAAACTCATCATGGAACTCATGAAATCTCCTTTGAGTTTATCAGTAAGAATCTTTTTTTTGAGACAGAGTCTCACTATGTCGCCCTCGGTAGGGTAGACTCACAGCTCACAGCAAACTCAAACTCTTGGGCTTGAGCGATTCTCTTGCCTCAGCCTCCCACATAGCTGGGACTATAAGCCCCCCCCCCCCCCACAATCGCCTGGCTATCATTGCAGTTGTCCTTGTTATTTAGCTGGCCTGGGCCTATTAGAACCCACCAGCCTAGGAGCATGTGGCCGGCGCCTTAATCACCGAGCTACGGGCGCTGAGCCTATCAGTAAGAATCTTTATCTGTTCCTCGTTTTTCTTCTTTTTGAGAATGCTTTTCTTCAGCAGCACTCAGACAGGTCAGGTTCTGGTCCATCGTCTGGTCTGCTCATCCATCTCTCCCCAGCGGGACTCGTTCCTCTGTGCATTCCAAGTCTCCTTCAATAACCACCAGCTTACGAGCCGCTTCTTCATATTTCCTATCTGCCTCTTCTGCAATATGCTTAGCTTCTTTGAGTTGGATTTCCTGGAGTTCCATCTTCTCTTCATCTTTTAAGGCCCGGTTTTCAATAACCTTCATACCCCTCTCACTCTCATTAGCTTTTTCCATTTCCTCCAGCTTTTGCAGGGCAGTGGCCAGGCGCTCCTGGGCACAATCCAGCTCCTCTTCACCCAGCAGGATCCTGCAGTTCAAGGAGGCCACCTCAGCCTCGGCCAGCTCCCAGGCCGCCTTTCTCCCTCCACTTGTCTCTGGAGACGCTGGGCTCTCTCTGCATCATCAGCCTGCTCGGTGCTGCAGAGCCTGGATCTTGCGCTTCGCGCCTCTTTGGTGGGGATCCGGTTCGCGGTGCCTACCCTGATGCAGCTCCCATTGAGCTCGAATTCCTCCCTCCTCCGCTCCGCGTTGCAGCCGCTCCTCACCCCACTTCCGTCTCATATATTTCCTTTCAATCATGCCTTCTTTTATGTTCTTCAAGAAAGTATTATAATCTTTTACAGAATTAAATTGCATTTTTTATTAAGTATGTTCCTAGTAATTTTTATTGCTAATATAATTGGGATCAATTGCATTTTTTAAAAATGAGTTATTTCTGAAGTTTAGGGAAGTAATTAAAAGAATGAATTAAACTTATGAGTATCATGCAGATTTATCTCTAAATTAATAAGCAAAATGTAGAATGAAAAACATGATACATCATTTATGTACATTAAAAAGTAAGCACAAAATATACACATTGCTTCCTAAATATGTAAAAGTACAGGGTGAATCTGTTTAGAATGATACGTACCAAATTGGTTTTAGCAGTTGTTTTTGACACATGAGAATTAGTTTGTGCAGTTAAAGGGAACTTTGGCTTCATCTCTTACTGCCAAAGGAAGGAAGGAAGGAGGGAAGAAGGGAAGGGAGGGAGAAAGGAAGGAAGGAAGAAAGGAAAAGCTCAAAGCAAATATGATAATCTGTTAGCAGTTGGTAATTCTGGATGATGAAATTGTAAGTAATTAATATTTACATTTGCTTTGGAAATTTTGGCTTTTCTCATCCCACTGAACTCCCTTGCACTAGCTGGGACTGCCATAACAAAATATCATAGATAGGGTGGCTAAAACAACAGAAATGTATTTTCTCATGGCTCTGAAGGCTCTAAGTCCAAGACCAAGGTGCCAACAAGGGTAGTTTCTGGGGAGGCCTCTCTTTCTGGCTTGCATATTGCCACCTTCTCACTGTGTCCTCATATGTTCTTTTCTCTGTGCACAATGAAAAAGAAAGAAATTTCTGTTCTCTCTTTCTCTTCTTATAAGGACATGAGTTCTATGTGATTAGGACCCCACTTTTCTAATTGTGTTGAACCTCAGTTATCTCCCTAAAGGACCTACTGCAAACAGTCACCCTGCAGGGGGGAGCTTCAACATATGAATTTGGAGAGGACATGATTCACTTCATGTCATCTCCCTAACTTTTTAAAAATAAAGTTATTTTTAAGGAATGAATCTCTTTTATGTGTCTCTGTGACCAGGTCCCCCTGCCTCGATGGATTATACACTTGAACCCAATGTGACAACAGTAACTGATGACTACTATCCTGATCTCTTCTCAAGCCCCTGTGATGGGGAACTTATCCAGAGGGACAGCAAGCTTCTTCTTGCCATCTTTTATTGCCTCCTGTTTGTATTCGGTCTTCTGGGAAACACCCTGGTCATCCTGGTCCTTGTGGCCTGCAAGAAACTGAGGAGCATCACAGATGTATACCTCTTGAACCTGGCCCTGTCTGACCTGCTTTTTGTTTTCTCCTTCCCCTTTCAGACCCACTATCAGCTGGACCAGTGGGTGTTTGGGACTGTAATGTGCAAGGTGGTCTCTGGCTTGTATTACATTGGCTTCTTCAGCAGCATGTTCTTTATCACCCTTATGAGTGTGGACAGGTATCTGGCTATTGTCCATGCCGTGTATGCCATAAAAGTGAGGACAGCCAGAATGGGCACAGCCCTGAGCCTGGCAGTATGGCTGACGGCTATTCTGGCCACCAGCCCATTGCTAAAATTTTACCAAGTGGACTCTGAAGATGGTATTCTACAGTGTTATTCATCTTACAATCAACAGACTTTGAAGTGGAAGATCTTCATCCACTTTGAAATGAACATCTTAGGCCTGTTGATGCCATTCACTATTCTTTTGTTCTGCTACATTAGCATCCTGCACCAGCTGAAGCGGTGCCAAAACCGGAACAAGACCAAGGCCATCAGGTTGGTGCTCATTGTGGTCATTGTATCTCTACTCTTCTGGGTCCCATTCAACCTGGTCCTCTTCCTCACTTCCCTGCACAACATGCACATCTTGGATGGGTGTGTCATGAACCAGCAGCTGATTTATGCCACCCATGTCACAGAAACCATTTCCTTCACTCATTGCTGCGTGAACCCTATTATCTATGCTTTCATGGGTGAGAAGTTCAAGAAACACCTTTCGGAAATATTTCAGAAAAGTTGCAGCCACATCTTCTCCTATGTAGGAAGACAAATTCCCAGGGAGGGCTGGGAAAGGTCATCATCCGTCCATCAGCACTCCTCTCGTTCCTCCAGCACAGACTACATTTTGTGAGGATTGGTGAAGAGGAAATAGAAAGCCCTTTCTTGAGCAGCATGCTAGTTGCAGTGAACATAGGGGTGGATGTGGGAGGTTTTCAGAAACAGCTTTGCATGTGGTTGTCGTCTGTGTTGTTGCCAGATGTTGTGGTGGGTGCCTGTAGTCCCAGCTACTGGGAGGCTGAGGCAAGAGAATCACTTAAGCCCAAGAGTATAAGGTTGCTGTGAGCTGTGATGCCACGGCACTCTACCAAAGGTGACAAAGAAAGATTGTCTCAAAAAAAAAAGCCTCTAAGTGTGCAATCATTGATTGATAGCAAAGCAGCCACAATGGTTCTGGATCAAGGTGATCAAAATAATAGCGGCATTGAAGATGACATTGTTTATGCTGCAGAAGACATGCCCACAGATGACATGTTGGAACTGTGTGATGGGTTTATTGAGGGACTAGGGCAGTGCACATTCATAAACAGAACAAGAAACCATGTCAGTTTATAAAATCAAAGAGACTTCTAGGACAAAAACTGTTGATGAGGTAGATAGCTCCAGAGGAAATGTTTTAAAAGTCATCCAGCAAAATGCCTTTTCATCCCTTGAGGACCCACTTCCTGGTCCCTCAATTGTGTCTGATGTTGCTTCTCATCTAAAAAAAAAAAAATTCCATACAGTAACCTTTTCATCAAAACATGGCATCAGAGGTGGAGACTGAAAACCTGCCACTGTTTGTTGTTGCTGCTTACCAGCTGAGACAAATATCCTGCTGAAGCTACTGTGCTGCTTAGTTGCCCTAAACACATCATTTTTCCCTGTATTAATGGTATGTCATAATTTTTACTGCTGTGTACTTATCTGTGAATAATTGTAAAAAAATGAGTGTTTATCAGAAGTGTATTTATTCAGAGCTGGAAAAGATGGTAATGTCAGACAACCAAGATATTCCACATGGGTGTCTGAGATAATGGCCCCTTTGCTTTCTGATGGTTCACTATACATAAACTTTGTTTCTTGTGCAGAATTATAAAAAATGTTCTGTACTGTTACCTTCAGCCTATGAGTAAAGGTGTATATGAAACAAATGAACTTTATGTTTAGACTTGGGTCCCATCCCAAGGTATCTCATATGTAATTATTCCAAAATCTTATAAAATCCAAAATCTGAAACATTTCTGGACCCAAGCATTTCAGATAAGGGATACTCAATCTGTACCTTAAAATCTCTGTGATTGTGGGTTTGTCTATTTTTCATTTTAATTTGTGAAGTATAAATACAAAAAACGCACACTAACTTTATAGACATTCTGTATCCTTTTTTTTTTTTCTTTTCTTTTTAAACAGAGTCTCAAGCTGTTGCCCTGGGTAGAGTGCCATGGTGTCATAGCTCAAAGCAACCTCCAACTCTTAGGCTCAAGTGATCCTCTTGCCTCAGTTTTTCTATTTTTAGTAGAGATGACAGGAGTCTCGCTTTTGTTCAGGCTGGTCTTGAACTCATGAACTCAAGCAATCCACCCACCTCAGCCTCCCAGAGTGCTAGGATTACAGGCATGTGCCACTGTGCCCGGCCAGACACCCTGTATCTTGAAGCAATGTTATTAGGTGCATACAAATATATGATTATTGTGCCTTTTTATTGAATTGATTCTTTTATCATTATGAAGTGCTTCTTTTTCCCCAGTAATACTTCTTGTCTTAAGGTCTGCTATGCTCATCACTAATAGAGCCACATCAGCTTTTGGGGGATTAGTGTATGCATTGTGTATCCCTATATTTTTTTACTTTAAACCAAATTATTCTTCTGTATTTAAAATGTCTCTTTTGTAAGCAGAATTTAGTTGGGGGTTTTACCCCTTGCGGGGGGTGTGAGGGTTATTATCATGAGGATACATACATGACATTTCATAAGCAGGTCTCAGGTTTGCAATTTAGGCATCCCAAGGCAAACACTTGGGTCCACCGGAGTCCAGCTGGTGGTGCTGAAAGGTGCTTGGCCTCTCTGTCTCCTGAGTCACTTCCCTCTAGTCACTTCCTGACAGCCACACACATTTTCCCAGCACATCAAGCAAGGGCACACTCTTAGCACGGACCATCTCCTGAGCTTGGGGAAGGTGGGAGAATGACATGGAACTCTACTTCCCAGCACATAAACCCCATGTTCACATTATATTTCAGGGTCCTTTACGTCCCTGCACACATTGTCACAGCTGTCTCTAAGCAGTCTCTACACTTAGAGTTGGTTTATTATAAGCAGAAGCCAAAGAGTACCACTACCTGTATTTTAAAAATCCAGTCTAATAATCTTTGTCTTTTAATTGGAATGTTTAGTCCATATATTTAATAAAAAATATATAAAGAAACAGCACAAAAGGCAATAAGGGATACATGGAGAAGTAAATGATGTTGAACATTTGAATAGGGCTTGCTTTAATCAAAAAGTATTAAAATCCTAATTTAAGATTGACCATAGTAGGTTAGAAATGAGTACTAAAATTTCTAGAGCAAGCAGTAAAAAAGTACAAGAAGATATAACTGGCTTGGCGCCTGTGGCTCAGTGGGCTAACGTGCCAGCCACGTACACCTGAGCTGGCAGGGTCAAATCCAGCCCTGGCCTGCCAAACAAAAATGATGGCTGCAACCAAAAAATGGCCGGGCGTTGTGGTGGGCACCTGTAGTCCCAGCTACTTGGGAGGTGGAGGCAGGAGACTTGCTTGAGCCCAGGAATTGGAGGTTGCTGTGAGCTGTGATGCCACAGCACTCTATCCAGGGTGACAGCTTGAGGCTCTGTCTCAAAAAAAAAAA
>CAUYRH010166735.1:0-21789 GCA_963574655.1 Perodicticus potto | reverse complement strand
GCCTGTAGTCCCAGCTACTTGGGAGGCGGAGGCAGGAGACTCGCTTGAGCCCAGGAATTGGAGGTTGCTGCTAGCTGTGATGCTACGGCACTCTACCCAGGGTGACAGCTTGAGGCTCTGTCTCAAAAAAAAAAAAACAACCAAGGTAAAGCAGGTTTGTATTTATAGGGTTTCTCATCCTTTTTGGCAACTCAGATCCTGCACTCTGGAGACAAGAAGATAAAGCAAAATGATGCAGCCTTCACAGTAAAGCCAGAGCACAACTCTACAGCAGAATTAACTGGTAGGCTCTGAGCTACCAAAAATTGTTGTTTTAAAAAAATCATCGTTTGCAGTTCTCTGAGCTATGTGTCAAGCTAACATCCTTTTATCCCTCTTAGACAGTGGCTCAATGGCACCCCAAAAAAGGATTCGGACAACTAAAAGTACCAATGAGAATTCATCAATGTATGTGTTTCCTGGGCCATTTTTTAAATAATATGGAGCTTTATTGCACAAGGGGAGATGAGGTACTCCAGCACAGTAATCACATCTTAATATGTTTATATGTTTCAGAACAAAAAAAAAATGATGAGGAATAAAACAAACAAATAGACTTCTCTTAAACTGTCTACTAACATCTGGCTTACGTTGGAAAATGATTTTTATGGGAACATCTCATAATTATTTCCTTAAATTCAATGCCTCTAGAAACACCAAGTATATTTCAAGAATAACAGTCGCACCTATTGTTATCAAAACATCGGCCCATGGGTTTCTTTTCCTGTCTTTCCTCTGAGAGTCTTGGTTTCTTCTCAACAGTTGCCAAGCAACTGTTGGTGATTATTCAAGTGGACAAGGAAGGAGGCCTACCCAATACTAGAGCCACGGGGGCCACCTGGTGCCTACACCCACTGCCTCCCCGTGGTGTCCGTTCTCTATGAACTGCCCTAGGAGAGGCATGTGTGGAAGCACCGTGCGGGGTCCAGTCAATCCCCCACCCAGGCTTTGCTGCCTTTTATCAGATCAAGGGACAGGATCCAGAAGACCTTCAAGGACCCTTCCTACCATGCAGTATTGGACACAGGAAACTTGAAACACAGCCTTTCACCAGGGATTGTGCTGTCACCACCAGTTGTGTCCTCTCCCAGCTTCTGCCTTGCCACTCTTCCTACTTTTTAAATCCAAACCCAAGCTATCCTGATTCTTCTGGGACAAGAAACATGGGGGGCTGACAACTTTCACACTCAAAACACTGCTCCTTTTCTGTCTTTCCTCTTCCTCTTTTTTCATCCCATGGATTTCTAAACTTATTTTTCCCACATTCAAAATATCCCCGCAAAGTAAGACAGGAAATTGAATGAAATGTTTGAACCTGGTGAACCAATTTATGGACACAAAGAAAGTAAACACTTGAACGGCTACATGGGATCATGTGTGCAATCAGCAGATCAGGTCTCTAAATCCGTGGACTATGACATCTTGAAAACATCACACAAACTGCCATGAAGGGGTGTAAAAGACCAGGGTTGATCCTCCTGTTGAGGTCTGAAGTGGGCTAAGCTATGTGTCTTGCTAAAGCAGTGGTTCTCAACCTTCCTAATGCCATGGCCCTTTAACACAGTTCCTGTGGGGTCATGACCCACAGGTTGAGAACCACTGTGCTAATGGAATCCAAGTTTCTATCAGAACTTGAGAGGTCCTCGAATCCAAATCCTTAGGGTGTGAATGGAAACTCTGATACGAGAGAAACAAAGTAGGCTGCCAGCTAAAAATCAAAGAGCAAGTTAGGGAAAAAAGTAGGATGAGCATTCACAGTTTGTCCATGGTACCATACTGCAGGTGCCACCTTCTGGTTCTTTTATTCTCTCTTTTACTTTCCCCAAAACTTATGGGCTAAGTTTTAGTTTACGGGGACACATACTTGACTCAGTGGGAGAATGCTGTGCTTGAGCCCGCTTTGATGGGAGGTCTCTTCCCACTCCAGACAGCAAAATGATCTCAGGTCTTTCCTAATGGTAAAATGTAGGGACACAGAGTGATGTCCCCACGGTGAGACATGCAGAGCAGCTCGGTGCAGTGGGGGGGTTTCCAGAACACTAGAGAAGAGGAAGTCTCAGCAGTCTCCGGAGTAAGCCGGAGTTCGGCCACGCTCCAGAGCCTCAGTGCTTCACACCAGTGCAACTGCCCCACGTGAGCCATTTCCTACATGGAGCTTCTTGCAAGGAGTGAATGTGAACAGTGGTCTCAGTTATGGAGGCTGACTGCCGTACTAGAAACGCCCTGGGATTTGCAGGAAAAAGACAGAAATTTTAGGACCGGATTCTCTAGTTTTGTTTTTGCGAGATTAAGGCAAGACATTTCTTATTTCTGGACTATAATTTCATCCTATATCAGATGAGCAACTAATGCACAAATGCTAAGTATAGAAGACCGTGTGTTATGATTTAGTACGCAGTAAAGCACGTACACGTCACGAACATCACCACATGAACCTGGTAAAGACAAGCTCAACGGCTTTACAAAAAAAGGGGGATGCTAGATGCAAGAAGAAGGCTGATCCTGGAGGGCGTGAGTGACCTGAGGGGAGGGGCGACCGTCTAGCTCCTTCCACTCCCCACCCCCATCCTGACAGTTTTCAGATGAGTTACTAGCATTGAGGTTTTGCACTGAGGACAAACAGAGAGATGAATTACAGAGCAATTTATATTGTGCATGCTTGCTGCTTGCTGCCTGTGATTCCTGGCACTGAGTCATCACTGTGTAGATGAGGCAGACAGGAAGGAAGAAGGAGGGAATGCACCTGCAGAGACATATCTCCAGGACATCCTTTCCAGACTTATCTCATGACACTTGCCCTCCAACCAGTCTGAACACTCCCAGGTCATACTACGTAATACGTATGCTTAAATCTCTGAAAAGCCTGCTCTGACCTCTCTAGAAAGGTACTGGAGTATCTACCTGTTTAAGTCCTTACAGCCGTGTTCTTACATTCACTACCATATTTACCACATATTCCTTCCACCATGTGACACATCTGTGTCCTACATTACAAGTCCTTCATGGGATGAGAAGGAGTAAGAACTGTGTGCCCCAGATTCTAATCTGCAACACCACACATGGAGTAGAAACTTGACATTTGCCAGTTTATTAAATCAAAAAAATGCATTTAATAACTAGTACAAACTAACACATAAGTAACGGTGGTTTTTCTCAATGCGTTATCTTCACTCTGATTAAAAAAAAAAATCCCTATGTGGAAGGGTTAATTGATTAAACAGATCACGAGATGGAACACCAGATAGCTGAACTTTTATGGAACAAGAATAGATGCCCTTCATTTTCATTAGTCTTCAAATATTGGCCCCTATTTCTCATTTTCTTTTTTTGTTTTAAATATCTCCACTTACTCAGCTGCCTTCCCTCCCATATGTCTTATTGAATTAAAGGCAAAATCATGGTGGCCATTGTAAACTCTGTATGGATCCTGGAAATGTTTCTTTCATTGTGGCCTCTATAATTGGCCATGGAGCACCCAGAGACAGGTTCAGACCCATCACTCTCAAAGTAACACTTCTCCTGCAAGTTGACTCCTTCCCTTTCAGACTGTTCTCCAGTCCCTATCTATCCCCCTTGAGGTACAAAGATGGGGATGGGAATAGTGATGGGTAAGAGAATGGTATAGATATGATCTAAGACACAGAAATAAATAAATAAATACATAGAAACAATCTGATAAAAGTATGGGCTCCCAAACTAGATTGCCTGGATTTAAATCTGAACTCTGCTATTTATGAGCTGGTTTGATCTCAGGCAAGTTACCTAACATCTTCATGTTTTGGTTTTCTTAACAGGGTTGTCCCAAGAATTAAGTAAACTTTAATAAAGAATTTACATGCCTGGACGGTGCCTGTGTGGCTCATCAAGTAGGGTGCCGGCCCCATATACTGAAGGGAGCAGGTTCAAACCTGGCCTCTGCGGAACTGCAAAAAAAACCCAGAAAAATAGCTGGACGCTGTGGCGGGTGCCTATAGTCCCAGCTACTCAGGAAGCTGAGGAAGAGAATCGCCTAAGCCCAGGAGTTGGAGGTTGCTGTGAGCTGTGTGATGCCACAGCACTCTACTGAGGGAGATAAAGTGAGACTCTGTCTCTACAAAAACAAACAAACAAAAAACCCCAAAAACCCCCCCAAAAAGAATTTACATGCCTGACAGATAGTGAGTACTCAACAAATAGAAACAAATACAACATAAACCATTACAATATTATGCAACAAATTGATCCAGTGCAACACAGTACAATACAATGGCATCTTGTACTTTCCAAAGATGGCCACAACCCTGTCTCTTACACACATGCCTTTCTAGAACCTGGCTACAATCCCATCAACTGGCGGAGTCCAGTTCTCTGTCCTTCAAGCTAGGTGGACCACACACCATATGTGTGTTTTGAAACTATGTCATAAAAATGCATGCATTTCCACCTTTCTCTCCTATGATACTTGGTCTTGGAACTCAGCCACTAAGCTGTAAGAAAGCCCTAGAAGCCAGTGAAAGAACAACATGAAGAGAAGCCAAGACTCGATGTGCAGCAGCAGCCCTCCTCCCAGCCCCGAGAGGCCAGCCATGAGGCATGCATCTGGACAGTGAATGCTCTGTGCCCTGGTCAAGCCACCCGAGCCCATTCCAATCACAGATAAGCCACCCTCATGCAGCCCTACCAAATTTCAGATTTCTGAGTAAAGATTACTAAGTTTGGAGTCATTCATCAAGCAGCAATAGATGATTACAATTACATTTATACAAACTGGTATTCACCCTTGAAGTCAAAAGGGACTGTTTGCTCTGCCTTAAAAGATACATTAGTTTAAATACAAACATACTCTTTTTCCTCAAAGGTCTTCAGAACTAGTGTGTTCAAACGTAAATACACATGCACACAACAGTGCTGGCTTGATGCTATAGGCTACGTTGGCATATCTCAAGCTCCCTACTTCTAACTTGATCAAGGTTACACAAGTTAAGTACCGGGAAATTAAAAGTTACAAATCCAGGGGCGGTGCCTGTGACTCAAAGGAGTAGGGCACGAGCCATGTGCCCGAGGTGGCGGGTTCAAACCCAGCCCTGGCCAAAAAAAAAAAAAAAACTTGCAAATTCAAATCCAGAGCTATGTCCATTATATCAAACTAACCTTCTATACTGAGTGAGGAATTTGAAGACTCTGTCTAACTCTGGGCTGACTACAATATCTGGCCTGTGCAAGGCCTACTGTAAGCCCTGAACTCTTTGAGAAAATGAGGTGGTTACATCAAACAATCTCTAAAAACCCATTCAGACCTAACATTCTCACAGTCTGGGGTTCTTTGCCTATCTGTCAGCACCCTTCATTACTCTCTACTCTTCTCCTGATATACCACCTGCCTCCTCTGCTTCCTGAGGTCCAGATTCTACAAATAAACTTGTATATGAGTTAATCCCCGTGAACAGGAAGCCTTACTTCACCGTCTTCTAGAGTAGGCAGGTTTATCAAATCCCCCAAATAAGGTATTCACACCTCATATAATGCCCTCTCGCTGAGTATGGGCGAATCCTAGTAACTCACTTCAAACCAACAGAATGTGGTCCACGTGATGGGATGTCACTTCCACATTTAGGTTGAGAACGATCCCACTTTCCATCCTGTGATCAGACTCTGCCTGCCCTCTGCTCACAGCAGGAGAGCCCACATGCCAGCAGCCAGCTAGAAGCTAAGACCCTTAGTCCATAAGCCTCTAAGAAGCCAAGCCATGCCCCAAACCACCTGCACATGGTAGCAAGCACTAATCCTGATGAGCTTCTAGATGCCGATTCTGAGCCAATACCTTGGTGGAAACCCTCTGAGGGAGCATATGTTGACAGTCCAGCTAAGCTGTACCTAGACTCCTGACTCACAGAGGATTATGGGAAAACATATATTTTAGGCTGCTTGGTTTTTAAGCAATTTATTGCAAAAGAGAATGAATACTTCTTCTTCTGCATTAATAGGAAGAACCTCTGAGGACCAGTGAAGGGAGAAACTCACAAAAAACATGGAAGTCCCTCCACCTCCTAACTCCCCAACCCCTCAACATCTCCATCCCTTGGGATTAATGACATCACACAGTCTTCTTCCATTTCCAATCCCACTGATAGAAACAGCCCTAAGGAACCTGGAGAGTGCCAATGAAGTCTAGTCACAGTCCCAAGAAAAACACGGAGGCACTTTACTGTACCAGCAGTCGGACCTTAGGCATGAAAAGGAGCATTTCTCATCAGAATAGAGCCAGGTCAATGGAGATACTGTGTTCAGGCCTCTTCAAGCATGTTAGAGGCAACATCTAAAAGCTGCGTTATCACTCTAAGACCTTAGACCTTGAGCGTGAAAAGAATATGCGGGAACTAGCCCCATTTACAAAGGGACACCTGAGGCTTAGGTCAGACACTGTCCTCCCTAACACAACTTGTTACTTGCACAATTGGGGAAAGAGTTTGTTCTTCTTGGTTTGACTTAATTCTCTTTCCAATGCCAAATGTCAAAAAAAAAAAAAAAAAGAATGCATGTCTGCCAAAATAGCAACTCATTTATTTCATTCTTAAGAAATGGGACTTGTAGGCTACCTTACATCAAGGTACACTAGGAGAAAATACATAATGTGTGAGTACATGCATGACCACATCTCACATATACGAAGGTGTTTGAATGCATAAATGGCTAAATGACAAGCTTCTACTATTTACTTCAAAAAGCAGGTGAGAAAGCAACATAGGAAGGAAACAGATCCTGTACAAAGGCAAGTAGTTTATAATACGCTATTTCTTCCTTGAAAACAGTTGGAAAGTCAATATTTACCCTAGCTGAGCAGGAGAACGATGTGCTTATCATAAAATAGATTCTGTTTAACAAGATACTGCATCTGATAACTGAGGTGGGTATGAAAAATAATATTTGTATAGCACTTCATAGTTTACGAAGCACTTTAATACACGGTCTGTAATTTACTTCTCACAAGACCACATGAGAAAGGCAGAAGAGGGATTAATATAATGGACAACAAAAATGAGGTTCGGAGAGATAAGACAATTGACATTCATGCTTCCAAACATGGCAGAGCTGTAATTGGAATTCGGTTTTCTAAATCTAAAGACTTAGTCAAGAATTGCAAATCGATTGTATTGTATTCGTTATAATTGTAAAAAGTGACAGGTTCTCACTATAAAAACATAGGTACGGGAGGTAATACACATGTTCATTAGCTGCACAAGGTCTACATATATTACACATCATGTTCTATACCATAAATCTATCCATTGTCAAAAATTTTAAAAAGAATTACAAGTAAAAGTCATTGCAAATTTTTTAAAGGCTTCTTCCAGATTATGTCAAGGTATTAAGTAACCAGGGAAAGACACTTCTCTGAGCTACAGTTTGTTCCTTTAGAAAATGAAGATACACATTTTACCACAAAGACATTGGTACCAGAATGTTTACTGCTGCTCAATTCACAATGGCCAAGTCATGAAAACAACCCAAATGTCCACCAAACCATGAATGGATTAACAAACTGTGGCTTATGTACACCATGGAATACTATTCAGACATAAGAAAAGGTGGAGACTTTACATCTTTTATGTTTATCTGGATGGAGCTGAAACATATTCTTCTTAGTAAAGTATCTCAAGAAAGGAAAAAATATCCAATGTAGTCAATACTGATATGAAACCAATATACTATAAACAACTCCATCCCCACAAGAACAATGAAGCACTTTTTATAGTCTAGCAAAGGGGGGCAAATGGCAAGAGGAGAAAGGGCAATTGGCGGGATCTCAACCAGTGTGCACAATGTGAGGGTGTTCAGCCCCTGGGTGAAGGGCTCTTCTAAAACTTGAACTTTACCTTGTGAAAACAGTGTAACCTAAAATTTTATACCCTCATATTAATTGAAATAAGAAAAAAATTTTTTAAAAGGAAAATGTATATATACAACTGGTGTCTGTGATTGACACAGAGCAAGCCTTCAGGGTACACAGCTGTAGAGATGGGAGAAAGGAAGAAGTGGGTGCTGCTTACAAACATTTGACTAACAAGATTTCAAGGATTCACAATGTGTGGTCCACAGTTGGGAACTTCTTAGAAATACAAGTTATTGAGCACTACTCCAAACACACTGAATCAGAAACAAGGGGTGGAGTGCAGCAATGGAGTTTCACAAGCTCTCCAGGATATTCTTCCGAGCAGTACCTTTAATCACCCCTTTACATGCTTTAGCTGGGCAAGTGAGTCCTCTTAATAGGTTAGTAAGTGGAGACAAGTTCATAATCCATGAGCCATGATTCTTATTTTTAAGTGAACTTTGTTCACTTACCAGAGGGATTACCTTGGAATCCACAGAAACACATGAGGACAATTTCTGCATCTGTTAATAGGACAATACTGGTTCTAGTCCTAATTCTGGCTTTTAAGTCTAGGCATTATAAACCACTGGCACAACCCAAGGGGCTGGGAAAAGCATGAGCTAGAGGTCCTTATATAGCATAGGAAAGTTGCCCACTTTAAATGAGGTAGGTAATCTGCTTCAGCAAGTTGGATAGGATATCACAGACCAAATTTATAAATCGATCTTTTTACATAGAAGCAATAACTGAGACAATTTAAGAATAAGCATCCACCTCCCAATAAGTTCTGCTAATGCATATAGTGCTAACTATATGCCAAACACTGTTTTAAGTGCTTTAAACATGGCAACTCATTTAGTCTTCATTACAATCCTAGGAGATAGATACTATAATTATCTTTATTACAGCAATGAAAAAAATAAGGCACAAAACCTTTAAGTGACTTATCCTAGGCCACACAGAAAGTGATAGAGATGGCCTGTGAATCCAGGGTAGTGTGGTCTCAAAATCCATGATTTAAATAACTATGACGTACTGCCTCTTGGATAATCCTGAACTCTACAAGGTTAGTTTCAAATCATCCTTAACACAATGAAGTTGGCTTCAAGTTATCTTGAACAACATGAACTTGGTCCTTTCATTTGCACCTACTTTCCTCTAATTGCACATAACAAGTCCTCTCAGCTTCAACTCAGGTTTAAAACGAAAATATTCTATAGTGCAATAACAAAAGCACAGAAAGGTATATCAATATTGTTTTTTCTTTAACACAGGACAAAAGTCATACTGGGCCTAAAGGCAGAATGGGCATGAACATCCTCTGTTTACACAAGTCCGTATTACAAACCAATTGAAACAAACACAGATAAGGGTATTGACTCTACTAGGTTATCTTGACCAATCAATGATTTATACCTCTTAAGACTTCCTAAGTAAGTATAGCTAGAAGTCTAACCAAGATGTTTGTGTTGTTTGCTTTAACGGGATGGTGTGGTCTATGAAAAGCTGAGGAAGCCGAGTCTCCTGCATGACCCAAACCGTGTTCCATCTGTCACCCTTCTCCATGATCACCAGAGCTCAATTGATATTCAAAGGGACTGTCTTCCAAGGTCATGGGAAGTTCTTGTCAGTAACTATTTTGATAAATGAGACATCTTTACCAAATATGGAAAACTGTGCAAAGCCATGGCTGAGGCTGAATAGTTTGCCTCAGGCACAGAAATAGTCAATGTGGGGGCTTGAAACAGAACGAAGGTCTTCTGTCATTTTTTTCATGTTTTCCCCCCCAGGTTTTATATCAGGGAACAGAAAACTCCAAGAATGAGAGTTCTTGGAGTTCTGTAACCAAAAATGAGAGTACCACGAAATCCTAGCATCATTCAAATCAATTCTCCCATCTGTTGTCTGAATTCCATTCTTAGCATCACTGCCAAAATTCATTTGATAATGATGATGGTGGTGAAAGCATCAGTAATAACAGTGTTTATTATGTACAAGGCAGCATCTTCTCATATTAAACATACTTATTATTCCGTGTGGTCCTCATGTCAACTCTGAGATGTGTTATCAACTCAGAACACTGACTTTTAAAAAGTTGAAATAATTCACCCCATAAATGCCAGAGTGTCATTTCAAATGATTCCAATGAAGGTACTCTACTATTTCTGATAGAAAAATATTGATCTTATACTGCTGACTGCCTTCTTCAGCTTCTAAATATTGGTCTTCACTCTACTTTCTTGAGCAGTAAAGAAATCTAGCCCTTTCTGAGGTGATTCCTATCCAGATAAGGATAAAAGGCAGCAACAGCTTCTATGATCAACCAGGCAGATTTGTGCACCTTCCTGTTCAGACAGCATCCTATATATGCACCTTCCTTAGAACATATATTCATTAACGTAATTGTTAAGTTGCACACTCCTCCAATGGCCTACTAACTTCCTTAGAGTGGGGGCCATTCCCAACGTCATCTGTATGTTACAGGCAAACTGCTCAAAAAAGAACCTTTATAAAAAAGTTTTAGTTGAGATATAATCCACATAACATAACATCTATACTTTAAAAAGCAAAATGTATTGGTTCTTAGTATATTGAAGGAATTGTGAAGCAATATCACTATCTAAATCCAGAATATTTTGAACATTCCCTAAAAAGACGTGATACCCATTAGTAGTCACTCTTTATTTTACCCTCTCCCAGCCACTGGCTACAACTAATCTTTCTGTGTTGGTGGATTTACTGATTCAAATAAATGATCACATAAAATATGTGACCTCTTATGTCTGGCTTCTTCCATTAAATGCAGCATCATGGTTTCAAGGTTATCTACACTAAACCATGCATCAGAGCTTCACTCCTTTAAATGGCTGAATAATACTCAATGTTATGGATACACCACACTGGTTTGCCCATTTATTAATTGAATACTAGGTGGCTCCCACTTTTAGTGTATCATGAATACTTTTTCTGTGCACACTCATCTATAGGGTTTTATGCAGCCATATGCTTTAATTCTCTTAGATACATGCATAGGAATATGATTGCTTGGTCATGTGATAACTATGTTTCATCTTTTGAAGAACTACTGGATTATTTCTAAAATGGCTACACCATTTTACAATCCACCAGCAAAGTACATGATTCTAAATTCTCTACCACATTGCCAACACCTGTTAGTGTCTGTCTGTTTCACTGCATCCTTATTTGTTTATGTGAAGTGTGGTATCTCACTGCAGTTTTGATTTGCATTTCCATGATGACTAAAGAGGTCGACCACTTTTTCCTACATTTATTATTCATATATATATGCATATATATATATATATATCATTGGAAAAATAACTGTTCAGATCCTTTGTCCATTATTTAACTGGGCTTTTTTAGTTCTGTTTTGTTTTTCTTATTGAGTTCTAAGAATCTTAATATTAATATATTCTAGATATAAGCCCTTTAATGGATATATGATTTGCAAATTCCACGGCTTGCCGGTTCAATTTCTTGATGGTCTGTGTCATTTGAAGTGCAAAAGTGTTTAATTTTGAGGAAATCCATTTTTTCTTTAGTTTTCTGTGCTTTTGGTGTCATGCTAAGAAACTACCTACTAATCCAAGGTCATGATCATCACTCCCTTGTTTTCTTCTAAAAGTTTTATATTTCTAACATTTATATTTATGTCTTTGATCCGTTTTGAGTTAATGAATATGTATTTTTTGCATATGATATGAGGTAGAGGCCCAACTTCACTCTTTTTGAATGTAATCATCCAGCTGCCCCATTATCTCTTGTTGAAAAAATAATTATTTCTTCATTTAAGTGTCTTGGCACTCCATTGAATATCAATAGCCAACTCTACTCCATCACTGTATCTATCATACTGCCTAACTCCAGTAACTTTGTAGTAAGTTTTGAAGTTGGGAAGTGTGAGTCCTCTAACTTTCCTCATCTTCTTTTTAGATTTTTTTGGCAATTCTGGGTCTTCTGAATATCATATGAAATTTAAGATCAGCCGGCCAATTCCTACAAGGAAGCCAGCTGAGATTCTGAGAGTGGTTACTTTGAATCTGTAGATCAAATTGGGGAGCACACCACTTAATAACATTGTGTCTTCCATGCAATGAACATATGATTTTTTTCCCAGTATTTAGATCTTCTTTAATATCTTTCAACAAACCAACAGGGACTTATCTTCAATTAATAGTGAAATAAAGAAATACATAAGCAAACAAGGCAAGCAATGAATAAGAGAGCGCTTTCAAATAGCGCTATAAAATCCATGCACAATGGCCACCCTCTTGAACCCTATCTCCCTTCTCAACAAGTCACCCTTAACTAGTCACTGTTGTCAAGACATATATCAGCCTTGTCTTCCATCTCTTTGGCCATAAGTTCTACTGTTTCTTTATCTTTCACTCATCTAATATGATAAGTAGTTGTACAAAAGTGATCATTCTGAATAGCATCTGTATCCACACCCTGCCTTCAGAAGTTATTCCAGGAAAGTTGTGCTCATTTAGCTGCAAACAGACCACCCTGATTTCTTCATCTCCCCCCACCCACCCACCCCAACACTTGCTGGCTGTGAGGTCTAATCCACAAGTGACTATAAAAGTAAGCCTTCCCATAAACAAAGTTAAACATCATAACGTTAGCCATGTTAGACTGGCTGATGAGAAAAGGAGTTCTAAAATTAGTATCACATTAAATATTAAGTCATCCAAGATGCTGTTTATAAAAATTGTTTCCTGGCTTTGACTGCCTTGGTAAGCATCAAGTTAACGTAAGTTGGACATTAGGGAAATAAAACATAATTCTGTCAGCTGGGTGGTAGAGAGGGCCAGGGAGATTCCTTAGTGCTAAGAAGCTTAGCACCTCTGGCAGTATCTAAGAAGTAACATTTTCCAGTATTTTCATATAAGCGGTACAGCATCAAGATGGAATTAGAAAGAGTTCAAGACACTTCACAAATGATTCAGGTTATGAACTTACACATCTGACTATAAGTGCCTCAGGCTTTCAAAAACACCACATTTCTTAAAAGGAACAAATAAATATTCTATTTCTTTAATCCACTTTCAATCTTATATTTTATTTACACAAGCAGAATATGTTACTTTAATGGATCCATTATTTACCATCAATATAAGCAAAGAATCCATTTAGAATTCAATACTGTCTTTTAAAAAAAGTCTTAAGTTTATATATTTTTTAAGATGCTCACAGGCACATATACGTGTATAGATACAAGGTTTGTCTCCCTTCAAAAAGCATGACTTACTTAGGTAATTCATTCATTTTGAGATGTCTTAAAATTGGCATTTACTGATCACATTTCAAATACCAGGTCCAGAGATATCAGAAATAAGTTGGTAAAGGAAGGAGGAGATGAATCTTAGAGGCTTCTCCTAATGAAGCAGAGCTTCTTGGCAGTCAAAACATGAGTCAGATAATAAAATTTTAAGGCTTTTATTTTCTCTACAGAAAGGAAGCATATATCATTTCATCAGTCAGCTACCTTGGTGTCTCCTATTACTGTGTCAAAAAATTTATCATATTGATCTTTATTTAAGCATCAGTAACAAAATGGTCCCCTGTTTTCATCAGGTCTGTATAGAATACAGACCAGATGCTTATTTCTTTTTTCTTTTTAGGTTTCTGTTGTTATTGTTGCCCTGGGTAGAATGCTGTGGTGTCCTCCCTCACAGCAACCTGAAACTCTTGGGCTCAAGTGATCCTCTTGCCTCACCCTTCACAGTGGCTGGGACTACAGGCGCCCACCACAAAGTCTGGTGAGTTCTTCTGTTTTTACTAGCAATGGGGTCTCGCTCTTGTTAAGGCTGGTCTCCAACCCTGAGCTTAAGCAATCCGCGCACCTCCCAGAGTGCTAGGGTTATAGGCATGAACCACCGCACCCGGCCTGATGTTTATTTTTTATGTTACTCCCATAATAAGAGAAAGGGTTATAATACTGAATTATAACTCATGATAACGTCATCTTCTCAACAAAGTATACCCTTAGATGACCCCTCAAGTGATAGAAGGCAACAAAGGGGTAAAACTGAACATTTTAGATGAACCAATAGGTATCATTAGGTTGCTTTTTATAAAAAAAAATCATTCACCTCGGCTGCATTCATCTTTTGTTAATGCAAATATATTTTCAATATAGAAAAATCAGAAAGCAGCCAAAATTTTGCCATTCACCGACTCCATGTCAATTCTAGATTGGATTTTGTAGCATATTTCTAGAGTGGAGATGTTTAGATGATGATATTAATTTATTTCCTCAGCACACACAAATTTGTGTGCCTCTTAAATGCCAGAAAACAAATGATAATCTTGCCTCCGGGACTTCATAGTCTGGAATTTATCTCATTTGTTTCCTTGCTATTCAAGCTAAAGACATTTCATACATTTACATTACAATATCTCTAGGAGGTATACTCTGTGAGGTAAAATTTCCAGAACTTTTTAGTTTACCTTTGAGTAATGTGTGATTCTGAACAGTGAAATGCAATCTAATCTTCTAGTGCCTTGAATCTCAACTTGACATTATAGCTTAGGAGCATATTTGGCTATGAGCCAAGGGTCCAAAGCAGAGAGACAAATTCAAGTAGTTACGAATGGCTCTGTCTGCATTTATAAATGAAAACTATAACTGGTGGCTCAACAGCAGTATCTGATGAATTTGCATCTTTTATTTCAATATAATTCCGGTTTATGGTTTTAGTGATATAAGAAAATGTTTATGCTCAAATGACGATGACATATTCACTAAAGTTTTATATTCATAATATATGCACTGAAAGGCAGTGTTAAACTTTCCTGGCAATTTTTCCACAGTGTGAAAAGAACCATAGCAGTTAAATTGCAATTGCAATTGACATTTTGTGTGGAGGGCAAACTGGTTACTCACCATGACAAATATGATATGTAGGATTGGTTATTAACCACCTCCAACCTTCTATCTAAAGACCATCTTTATCATCATTATGCTTTACTTGGAATATAAAACATACAAAGAAACAAGTGTCAAAATGGATAAAACCATGAATATAGATTATCTGAGATATGACTTTTTATCTTAAAACACAACTATGTATTTGCCACAGTTAAATCAAGTCATCTTGACTAGGAAACACATCTAGATTTTTATTTTGTTCTTTATTTGCTTTTTAAGTTAATAAAAAAAAAAAAAGACCATGGGGTTTTAGACCAAAACCTCTACCAAAATAGATATTTAAACAGTGGGAGATGAAGAAAGAAATAAAGAAACCAGTTCTGACAAGAACACTAAATTTGCAAATGTAATGCGTGCTTCTGCATAGATGTAAGTCTAATTATTTCCACAATGAAGTTGCTGTAAAATAAAGATACTCGGAAGGCACCTTTGTTTGTTTCTTTTTAAACCATTGCCTGGACGGAATGGTTGCATGCATTGTAACAGATCATCTCTGAGCCAAGGACTCACTGAGGTCGGACAAACATATTATAGTTAAAGGCTACCAGGACCGTGGCCAGAGTACCACAGAAAGTGGGTGCTCCAGGGCACTCCTCCTTAGCACCGCCAGGAGCTAACTTACACTGTGCCATGTGAAGTGGACATTTTTTGTATAAAAGTTTTGTGGAGATGCAATATAAGGTAGACATTCAGGCTAAATTTTCACTCAGAAAATGTTTCTTTTCATGGTACTCAAAACAAAGTTTATTTAAAGCTAACTTTGATTCTGCTTGTCACAGATGACACAAACACATCTTCTAAAACAGAAAGAGGAGGTATAAATATTATTGAAATGCAATTATATACAATCTAAAAATTAATTGTCCGTTGTAAAAGCCGTCCCATGCAACTCTGAGTCAACTAACCACTCCTCCACCCCCACTGCATTGTTCTTTAACTGTCGATGTTTTCTGGCAGGTACAGACTAATTCAAAATAACACAGATCCTCTAAACAAAGCATGGGAAATGCAAAGAATTAGATCCTTTTTCTTTTCTTTTTTTTTTTTTTTTCCAATTTTGGCCAGGGCTGGGATTGAACCTGCCACCTCTGGTATATGGGGTCGGCGCCCTACTCCTTGAGCCACAGGCGCCACCCAAGATCCCTTTTCTTTTAAATGGTATTGGAGCATCAGACTTTCCTGTCTCTCCAGTTAATATCTTATACATGAGTTTTCTACAATGTTTCAACTCTTAACATAGCTCTCAAAGAAAGCTATTATTAAGCAGACGGGGCAAATACAGAGACAAACTCATTTCTTTGCAAATCATAGGACGTTCCCTAAATTTTTCCCCAGAAGAATAGGAGAAGAGGAGGGTGAGGCTATGCACACCTATTTTCTTGTTTAACAGAGTAATATCCCATTCTGATCTCAATTCCCAAGAAGCCTAGCCAGAAAACAGCAAAGTCCTTAGTCTGCAGGGACAGCGTACTTCCCATCACACAGCACCAGCATGTTGTAGCTTTCATCTCCCAGAAGCCTACATGTTTGGGTTGTACTGAATAATATGAAATATTAAAAATTTAATTACTAAATAATCTCCCCTGCAGCTCATGGCTTTTGCAAGCTGGAACATAGAGCATAAGAGAATAGAAGATCCAGAGCACCACATGACTCCACCCTGACTGCTTTGTCTCCAAGCCCTAAGGCCACATGAATTCCCAGTAAAAAGCCTTCAATACAACATACACACCTGAAATAATTTCTCAGATCGCTTCATAGATTATTGCTCTATAAAAGGAATCCAGTGTGGGAACATTGGGATTGCAATTATAAACATGTCCATATGACCACAGAGGCATTTATGAACTAAGTTTCCAAACAGACTAAGAAATTACAATAATTTTTAAATGCTGTAAGTGAAGAAGTTCAATATGCCATTTATAGAATAAACAGCATTCAAAAAGCATCAAACCTTCAAAGTCTTGAAATTTTAAAGCAAACTCCAGACACTAACCCACAATCCCCCAGTGAAATGGGAAGAATCGTGTGAACTGTTGCTTTGAGCCAACATCGTATTTTTTATAGCTCCAGAACAGTATTGTATCTCTGCAAAAGGGGAATAAATTGTAGTTACCTTGCGCATTTGGAAATAATGAGAAAGGTTCAGGAGTAATGTGGACAGGGGTACACAAATGGAGCTCTGTCTAGAGAGGAGGTGACCAAGTGCAGTTGAGGAGAAACTTCTTCTGATGAAAACGTGGAAACTAGACTATCAGAACATGTTCCACTCTGTTCAGGGCCCCCAAATCGCTCTAAACTTTTTCATGTAAGTTGAAAAGGAAAAACTCACCTGTTTTCTGCATTCTTCTCACAGAACACTTCGTTTCTGATATCAAACGTGTGGGGTTTCTTCACGCATCAACCAATTCCCTGCCTCTGAATGGAGGTCACACAAGTCCATTCGATTCTGGTGCTATCTTCCTGGAGTTCCTTCAGACTTCACAGGTTAAGGACTCCGTCTTAACTGCGCCCCTTTAAGTTGTCAATCCCCCACAAGTAGGGAGCCGCCAGGTTACCCATATGTCTATCCAGCTTAGCTACAAATTGGGGGTTCCTATGATCCCTTCCATGGGTATCATGATTTGCTAGAATGTCTCAGAACTCAGGGAAACAGATTTATCAGTTTATTATAAAGGACAAGATAAAGGATACAGATGAACAGTCAGATGAAAAGGTAGTAGGGCTAAGTCTGGGAGGACCCTGAGCACAGAAGCTTCTGTCCATGGAGTTGGGGTACACCACCTTCCAGGCAAATGGATGTGTTCACCAACTTGTCAACATTCTCAACTCCGTACTTTAAGGTTTTCACAGACGCTTCAAAACAGGTCTGAGCTATTATAATTCAATCTCCAGTTCCTCTCCTGTCCCCAGAGGATGGGGGTGAGATAAAAGTTCTAAGCTTCTAATCATGGCTTGGCCTTTCTGGTGAATCGCCTGAATCCAGGAGCCCCCCAAGGGTTCCCTCATTAGAACAAAAGATGCTTCTATCAGTCAGGAAATGTCAACGGATCAAGAGGCTTTGTGTCAGGAACTGGAGTTGATGACAAAATAATATTAAAACAAAAGATGTTCTTAGCACCCCTACCACTTAAAAATTACAAATATTTTTCGAACATTACTATGTCAGGAATCAAGGGCAAAGACCAAAGTATATTAATATATTTCTTATTTCACAGTAGCATACTCGTCTAAATGAGGACAGTAAAATTCCACTTGGTCAAATGAAAAGCAACAGGATTAAAAAAATAGCTATGCCTCCAGTCACCATGAAATATTAATATAAGATAATTGAACATTCTACCAAGTCACCCAGATACCAGCTCCAACCCTACCAAACTCAGCCTTGCACTGAGGACCCACTAAGAGACTGAAAACTCTACCTCTGGCTCTGTCAAGAGAAGAGAAAAACACCTCATGTCCATACCTGATCCCTTGTGTTTATAGAAATAGACACAATTTCAGTCCCCTGTGGAGTCCAAATAGCATCAGCTGGACATATACTAGCAAATGGCATCAATGCGAGGGCTTTCTAGACACATTAGCTTAAGGATGATATACCGGGTTGCCATAAAATCCGTGTGCAGTTTTAAACCGCACACCGTTTCAACTTGTACACGAACTTCATGACCATCTTAGATTGTTGCAGATTTTCTGTTCACTTTACTGTTATAGTTTTCACATAGCTAACTTTTTTCTGTAAAGGAAGTTCCATAAAAGTGAGACATTTCAGAAAAAACTCATTGTGACACGAAAGGTAACCACGCTGTCCCTTGGCTGCTGTTATCATCACAGAGAACCATTATGTCATGGTTTAGGGAAAATAAAAATGATCATTAAGACTGCCTCAGAGCCCCCGTCAGCAATGTTCTTTCCTCTCTGGTCCGAAACTTCTGTAAAGACTGGGCCGCATGGCCTGGATGTCTCGCTCCTGTGCTGACTGTCTATGATCCTGGTGGAGCTGCAATTCACCTCAGGACCACTCCCAGACTTCTCACGTGTGTGAGTCTAAAACCATTCCCTACTATACACATCTTTAAGTGTCGGGGCACTCAGGAGTTTAACTGCATATATCTACACTGTGCAGTGGATGTACATTTACACACCTTGTAAATGCTACAAGTGTTAGACTCTACTCCAGCACAGCCAGGAACACTGCAGCTCTCCCCCTAAGTTTCTTCCTCCTGTGAAAGCCCTGGGGCATAAGGAGAGCTACTTAGGTACTAAGTACATTTGATTTCTTTCCAACTGTCATTCTCCTGTGCACTCCTCATAATCTATTAAATTAGTTTATTCTTCAAGGTAATCACTTTCTGCATTCATTGACTTTCTCTTTCCTGTTGTTCTTGTGCCTTGAATTCCATGCCCATCCCATAACACATGAAGCCAAGTGAACGCAGATGCTACGTGTTCCACGCGGTTCTCCCTGACACTGGAAGATGCAAGGTACAAGGGGGGTGTTCCTGTTTTTTACCTCCTGGCAACTTCAACACGTGGTCGAGTCACTTGATAAGTAGCACGTGGAAACCTTTTTTGTGTTTCTCCAGATTACACATATGCTTACGTCTTCCATAAGAATAAGGACACACTGATACTAAGCTTTACATCCCCAACAACTAACTCAGAGTGGGATCTCAACAAATGTTAGGTGACTAGAGGAATGAATGCATAAATATGTGCAATTAAGCCACTTTAAAAAGCAGACAGCTGTGGATAAATAAGCAAACAGAACTAAAGTCAGGAAACCTGGGAGTGAAAAATGTTCCCTGAATACAAGGAGGAAAATGCTTTAGTAAAACTATTTTATCAGAGGTTGGACACTTTTCCAAGTTGTTACGTGAACAGACTTCCCCCTGGACCTCTTACTGTACTAACATTCCACATACGTATCGTTTACCTGAGACCCATGAGTCAGAGCAGCTTACAGAAGTGATTAAGGGGTATGTTTAATCAACAATGCATGCTTGATTATAATGAGAAATCACAGACCTACTAGCCTACTTTAAGTATTCAGATGACTCAGTAGATTCTGAAATTTGCTTTGGATAAAAAAGGGAAACATCAAAGATGGGCATGAACAGTCCACATTTCTAGGACTCTTGAAGTACCTTTTAATTACAATACAACACAGACTACTGCAGACATCTTCTCCTGGCATGTATATTTAATATTTTAAGTATGTGATTATTGTTCTCACAGCATATAATTATGTTAACCAATAAATACTACCACATCTAATTCAGTTCCACCAGAGTGAAGATAATTCAGAAGGATGAGCTGTATTTCCCAATTAACTCTTGCTTTCCTAAGTTAGAATAATGAAAAAGAATTAGAATGGACCATCCTTTAGTTTCTGAATGGAGCAGGCACATTGAAAGCAGATTTTATCCTAATTATGAACGTATTCTACTTACAGATCATCATCACTGTTTTTTTTTAACCTTCTAAATGTTTTTCTAGTCATAGGAAAGAAATACTCAAAGGACACTATCAGTCACATGACTGATTTCATAGTTTTTGTCAATGGGAAAAACATAAAAACAAAACAAACAAAACCTGACAGCCTCACTCAGGGTTTAGACATTAAAATCAGGCACAGCCCTAAATCCAGCATCCACCTGTACTCACACCATAGTCATATGGCCAAAAATAACTCGCTTCTCTTCTTGATGAGTCTCAGTTTCCTCATCCATGAAATAACCACACCATGTATATATCTCAGAATTGAGATGCCTTTAACTCAACCAAGTGAAAATATATGTGAAAATGCCTCATGATCAGCACTGCCCAGGGTGATGACTGTGAATGTGGGTGCTCAGATGATGTTCAAACAAAATGTAGCTACTAAATAAATCTATTAAAATGCAGTGATTTGTGGGAGGAACATAGAGACACAGTCTTAAAGAATAAAGACTATATTAGGAAAAAGCCTCTTCAATAAATAGTATCAGGTTATAAAAATTTAAGAGAGAAAAAAATTTAGCAAAGGGGAGGGGAGGGGAGAGTAGGGGAGAAGAGAGGAGAGTAGAGGAGCTCAGATTTGCATTGGGCATAAGACAGCCAAGTCCAGGGGCAAGTCAGTGGCCTAGCTGTCCTCAGAAACTGGGCTTGACATATTTGATTCAAACTGAAAAATTGCTGAACCAGGGCCAGAAACTCCGAAGTAAGCACGGCTTGCTGGAGACCATTTCTCTCACCTGAGCCCTTCTCTTGCCTCTTTCTAGAGTTGACCTTGTTGCCTGTGTTCCTTCGTCCTAATGAATTTTAGCTTTACCTTGACTGAGTATCTTCCAATAATACCACACTCTACAAAAGACAGGCTGGCATCTTGATCTGACATTCAAGTTTGTCCACAGGCTGTCAGTAGCAAACCTTCCAGAACTATAGTCCACTTTACGCATCCAGCAGCTGCGTCTGAAGCCACCAGGTGGCTTGCAGTTCCCTAAATGCTGCCTGGCACTTGCTGCCGTGTGGCTCTGGCTGTTTACCCATCTTGTGTCCCAAAACACTATCTCACCCATCTCTCCAGCTGAACATATGTAAGTTTCCTGATACGAATTCTTAAATTCTGGCTCAGCGCTCTTTGCTCAGTGGTTAGGACGCCGGCCACATACACAAGGGTTGGCGGATTCAAACCTGGTCTGGGCCTGCTAAACAACAATGAAAACTATAACAAAAAGTATGCCTGTGGCTCAAAGGAGTAGGGCGCCAGCCCCATATACCGGAGGTGGCAGGTTCAAACCCAGCCCCGGCCAAAAATTGCAAAAAAAAAAGAATGGAAGAAAAAGTATCCAATGTATTCAGCCCTACTATGAAGCTAATCTATAGCTTTCATATGAAGGCTAAAACCCAGTTACAGCACAAGAAATGGGGAGGGAGAAGGGAAGGAAAGGAGGGTGGG